>BQNB010040257.1:8676-47530 GCA_026074375.1 Tanacetum coccineum
GTCATCTTCATGGATTTGTTCAAGGTCCTCATATACAAGTTAAGACCCGTTTGGTTAACTGGCCAAAAATGCATAAACAGTGTCATCACTTAAGTTAGCAGTACTAACTTGAGTACTAGCAGTGCTAACTTGAGTGCTAGCAGGGCTAACTTGAGTGTTAGCAGTACTAACTCCGTAAGCAGTATTAACTTCATTAGTACTTCTAGGGGATGACACAAAAGCCATATTATAATAACTTGAGCTTGAGCTTGAGCTTGAGCTTGCAGTTCCTTTAACCTCTTGTTCAACAATCTTGAAATTGTTGTAGAGATCATCAAAGCTCATTGTGTCTAGATCAGGTTTATTCCTCCAGACCACAACATGAGTATTCCACTCAGAAGGCAAACTTCTCAAAAAATTTCAAATTGAGATCTTCTTGTGAAATATTTTCACCCAAGATAGCCAGCTGACTTACAATCTTCTGAAGCCTGTTAAAAATAGAGTCAAGAGATTCTGTGCTTGAAGCACTAGAGTTCTCATACATTTGCTTCAGGAGAGTCTTCTGAGTCTTCTTTGTGGCTTCATTACCACCAAATCTTGTTTGTATAGCAGCAAACAAAGTCTGAGCTGTAACAACCGGTAATTTTCAAAATTTTAAATGACTATTTTACCCTTTGACTTTTCGGGTCCGACTTGACTTTTTGACTTTTGATCTTTTATTGGCATATAAAAACGATTACCGCGTAACCGGTAACGTATTTAAATATTAAATCATATTTATTATTACATATCTCTCATGTGCAAATTTATTTTTAACTTATTTGACTTGAAAACGAGAAGATATATGTTATTCCTAAGTTGACTTATCAAAAACGACCCGCTAAATCACGTTTTCACAACTCGGACTCTAAAGCAATTTGATGTAAAACGACATTCCGAACAACTTTTTAGTTTTGCCCGAGACTAAAGAGTTCTTCTTGTAAGTTTCTTCTAGATCAAAGTTTTAGAACACAAGCTTTGATGCCACTTGATGATCCCAACTTAAGATCGATTCCTTAGCTTGTAAATGTTAAGTTACTTTGGATAAACCCAAAACAACTATGACAGAAACTTTGTGAATACTAAAGATTATGCGAAACCTACTCTTTAATACTTAGAAGAATATTAATTAAAAATGTTAATCTGTTTTGACAATGATATTACTGAAAAGCTCCAATATTATTATCAATAATACGAGTACTCTGTGTAGTACTAGGGTTTACAACCTAGAAGCTATATATCAAAACGTATGAATGTGTGAATGTGTATGATACATTTTACTCTATACCCTAGGACCTCCTTTTATATACCAAGAAGTCCTAACAGGCTTACAATATTTTCCTAAGTTATCATGATCTTCTAAACAAATAACTTATACGTATCTTTTACAAAAATATCTCATACTTATCCCATAAGTAATCTTTATAAATAATCTTCATCTTAATACTTTCTCTTGTCTTTCTCCTTCTGACAGTAGAAACTCTTCTAGCAGTTGTAATCCTTCAGCAGTTGTAAGTAGCAGCATTAACTTTTATTCCAGCAGCACTAACTGTGTACAAGCAGTTGTAACTACTTAGAATATTTTCTTTATTCTTCATTACAGTACTAAGTTACTCTTTAGCCATAGTTCTAACTTTATGTGATAACAAGTTGTAAACTTTACTAAGCAGTTAATAATCATACACTAGTAGTAACTATAGTTTACCACTAACGTTAGTAAATTTTAATACTTGCCGTATTAATACTTAGTAGTATTTCTTTTAAGTCTTTGAGCAGTCTTAACTTCCATTTAGCAGTAGTACTTATTCTAGCCTAGTAAGTAACTATAACCTTTAGCATCAGTTACTCCAACAACTTAAAAGCTTTTAATCCCCAAAAATTCCTCCCCTAAACTTGATATTCTTCTTCTGAATCTCAAGTTTCTTCATTAAAAGTCTTCACCATCACCAGGAGAATGCATTCAAATACTTCCAGGATTCTTGACCTATTTTGTCATGAGTTTCAGAAGTTGATAGCACATCTCATTCCAATGGTCAGTTTTAAGCTTCTTGTTGAGCATTTTTGTAATTGTTACAGGTGTGAGTGGATACTTTTTCTCTACCAACATAAAGATATGCAGATTCTGAAATCTCACAAAATGTACTCCACTTGAAGAAAATAGCTTCTAAACTGTCAATTATGTATCCTTGTAGATTTATCCATCACTTCACTTTCTAATTCAGGTTCCAAACATTACCTTAAAATTCACCCTATACACTCTTTTCATTATGATCATCTAGCCTTGTATTCCTATGTTTAGCTTTAACCAACTTCCAGAGTGTTTCCAGGTCTTCTTTGTCAATGTTTTGAAGCATCCTAATCATTGATGAGTACCTCCTTGAACTACCATCAGCTATAATGATTTAAAAGTATCCAATGTTTCCTTCTTTAATGATTTTCTAGTCAATAATGATTGGGGGCTTAGTGGACAAGTGGTTATAGCATCAATTGCTAACCTTCATAAATCAGGAACTTTATCAATATGCTTTTTCATTTTAGCTTCATCATCCACTTTTAGCTTCTACATTCTTATCTATCTTTTTTCTTCTTTGATTATCAGACTCAAGTCTTCTCCTTTTCTATTAGAAACTTCCTTCTAAATGGCTTTTACTTCCTTCCACAACCTCTGTATCCATAAGAACATTATGAATCTACCACTTATTAATATTGTCAAATAACTATCTGAATTTCTTTCAAACATTTGGTCTTCAACTGAACTATGCTTGTAAATAGCCATATTTTTCAAATAAGTACACAATTTGATTCCTCTTTTGGGCTTGGTTGGTGGTTTTTTCTGTACTCTTTAGCTCTAAGTTTGAAAAGTGATGCTTTCCTTTTATCCATGAGCTCTACAAACACTTTTGATCTTTCTTCAATGGTAAAAACTCTCCCCTGTTCTTCTGCTTGTACTCCTTGAGCATAAACTCATAATCTGCCTCCAACATAGCTTGAGTATTATCCTATAAAATTAAGTTATCCTCTTCTTCTTTTTGTCTTGCTAGCCTTTCCTCTTCTTCTAATTCAGCTTGCAATTCTTCTTAAAGTCCTTGAGCAATTTCTTCATCCACCAAGATTTGATCTTTCTTTTTCAAAGGCTCCTCAGGTTCTATCATCTTTGCCTTGCCTTTTTCTTTAGCCTGTGGAAGTTGTGATGGTTGTGATGTTTTTGTTGTAAATTCATTTGGCTCTTAAACTACAAATCCTCTAGCCTTGGGTCTTGTAACAGCAGTTGTAGTTGTTGTAGCAGCAGTTGTAACAGCCTTAAGTTTAGCTGCTTTGATCTCTTTTAGGGTCTGAGCCAGAGTTAACTCATTAATAGTTGTTGTTGTAGCAATGGCAATAGTAACTTCAGCAGTAGTAACTACCTTTTCAACCTCAACTTCCTGCTCATCAAAAACTCCTGTATCAAACATTAAATTATCATCAATCCTCCCCTGAGCCTCATCAACCAAAGTAACCTCTACATCAGCATCAAGATTAGCAATTTTTCCCCTGTTTGGATGCATCCTCCTAAGCACCCAAACCTTCATCTTTAGAGGAAACAACTTGTGCAGATCTACCAACCTTCCTTAACCTTTTAAGCCCTAGAGTTCTTGACTTACTCCTTCTTTCTAGCTTCTTGACCTTCTCCTTTAATTTAGCAATCTCTACAGCTTGAGAGGTCTTTGTGTTCTCCAAGTCAAGAACTCTTTGTGACAAGTTGGTACAAAGTTCCATCAATTCATTTAGTTTCAATCTATCCTCACCACTGAGTAGTAGATCATTAGAATGTACACGTACATGCTCCTCATTGGCAGCCTCATCAGTGATAGGCTCTGTAGAACCACTAGGTTGAGGAACCTCAGTGTCTTTCCTCTGTTTCCTCCTTGGTTGTTTCTTCTAGGGCTGTGATGTAGATGGTTGAATAATAGTGGGTGTGTGTTGAGGATCAGTTGGTATTTCTGAACCACTAATCCTATTCTTTCAGGAGATTAAATCCATCATAGTTTCATAAATATAAAAAGGGTGACCCTCTCAGAAAAACCTTTTACCTTCTCTCTTCGTTTCTAGCTAAGACCTTACTAGTATGAGAACGGTTGTAACATAAATTTCTTTATGTTTGGTCATTCCTTCAACTTGTTTATCCAGGAACACTTGAACAAACCTTGGATACATTAGAAATTTAACCCCACCCTCCAAGTTCTTCACCATATTATCAAAAATGTACTTGGAAAAGTTAAATTTTGGTTTGTGGCAAGACAGATGATAGCAGTGGCCGTAGTGTAACTTAATTCGTTCCTAGCAGTAGTCTTTAGCAATAGGCATTGCAGAATTGTATGGATAAGAAATTTCCATTGAGGTGAAAAGAAAGCTTTATAGAATGTAAGCTTTTGTGTAAGATTTTCATACCTTATTCTTTCTAGTTCTGGAAAAATGGTAGCATTGGGTAGATATTCAATACCTTCAACATCGTTTACTGAGAGATCTTCTTCACACTCGTTCAGTAAGGCTCACGATCACCTTCTTCCCATCTACTAGGGCTTATATCTGCACTTCCCCATTGACAGTCTTTGCCATAGTAGTAGCCCAGAACTGCTTAATGCATGAAGTATAGATGATGGGATTCACCATTAGCACATATATGATAGAACTTGCATTCAAAAAGTCAATAATTCCTTCAAACCCATCACTTTCTTCGGGTTTCTCCAAAAATGCAACCAAATTGTGAGTTTCAGCAAACTTTAGGTTCGACATTGTGTTGGGTTTTGATGATGAATGATAAAATTGAGTTAGGGTTTATGATTAGAGAGTATATCAAAGTGTAAAAGTGATCGAATGAGTGATTGAAACCCTTAATCGAAGTATTTATGAAATCACCCTTAACAACATTAACTTAAACTGGCAGCATTAACTAAGACTAGCAGTAGTAAGTGTATGCCTGACAGCATTAACTAACATTGGCAGTAGTAAGTGTATGCCTGGTAGCATTAACTAACACTGGAAGTAGTAAGTTTATGCCTAACAGCATTAAGATGAAGGTTGGGACCAAAAGTTTGACCAAACAAGATAGGTATAAGTTGTTTGTTTAGGCGATCATGATAACTTAGGAAAATATTGTAAGCCTGTTAGGACTCCTTGGTGTATAAAAGGAGGTCCTAAGGTATAGACTAAAATGTACCAAACACATACACATTCATACATTTTGATATATAGCTTCAAGGTTGTAAACCCTAGTACTACACAGAGTACTCGTATTATTGATAATAATATTAGAGCTTTTCAGTAATATCATTGTTCATACAGTTTACTGTTTCATTAATATTCTTCTAAGTATTAAAGAGTAGATTCCGCATACTCTTTAGTATTCACAAAGTTTCTATCATAGTTGTTTTGGATTTATCCAAAGTAACTTAACCTTTACAAGCTAAGGAATCGATCTTAAGTTGGGATCAACAAGTGGTATCAGAGTCTAAAACTTTAATCTAGAAGAAACTAACAAGAAGAACTCTTTACTCACAAAGAAGAGATGGATCTAGAAACTACACAAACCACTACTACTGCAAAGTTGCCCATTCTCAAACATGATGAATATGATATGTGCAGGCTAAGGATTGAATAATAATTTCAAGTACAAGACTATGCTCTATTAGATGTCATAGAGAAATGGGAAACTCATTCAAACTAGTAGCTCAAACAACAACAAATGCTGATGGTACCTCAACTTCACTAATACCAGGTCCTGTAACTACTGAAGAAAAGGCTCAAAAGAAGAATGATGTGAAGGCAAGAAGTATGTTACTGATGGCACTTCCTAATGAACATCTAATGACATTTTATCAGTACAAGGATGCTAAGACTTTGTTTGCTGCTATACAAACAAGATTTAGTGATAATGAAGCCACAAAGAAGAATCAGAAGACTCTTCTAAAGCGAATGTATGCGAACTTTAGTGCTATAAGCACATAGTCTTTTGACTCTATTTTTAACAGGCTTTAGAAGATTGTAAGTCAGCTGGCTATCTTGGGTGAAAATATTTCACAAGAAGATCTCAATTTGAAATTTTTGAGAAGTCTGCCTTCTGAGTGGAATACTCATTGTTCGTGGTTGGAGAATAAACACTGATCTAGTTACAATGAGCTTTGATGATCTCTACAATAATTTCAAGATTGTTGAACAAGAGGTTAAATGAACTGCAAGCTCAAGCTCAAGCTCAAGTTCTCAGAATATGGCTTTTATATCATCTCCTAGCAGTACTAATGAAGTTAATACTACTTATGGAGTTAGTACTGCTAACACTCAAGTTAGCCCTGCTAGCACTCAAGTCAGCACTGGCCTTTAGCACCTCAAGTTAGTCTACTGATATCTTAAGTGATATGACAATGTTTATGAAATTTTTTGCCATTGTCATCCAAAAGGGTTTCTAACTTGTATATAAGGACCTTGAACAAATCCATAAAGATGACATAGAAGAGATGGATTTGAAGTGGCAGTTAGCATTGCTGAGCATGAGGACAATAAGGTTTTTCCAAAAAACTGGTAGAAAAATCACTATCAATAGAAGTGATACAACTGGATATGACAAATCCAAGGTGGAGTGTTTCAACTGTCACAAGATGGGATACTTTGCAAGGGAATGCAGAGGACCTAGGGACTAAGATAGCAGGAACAGAAATGAAGACAGCTCTAGAAGGACTGTAAATGTAGAAGAAACTTCTTCCAAAGCCATGGTGGCTATTGATGGAGCTGGTTTTGACTGGAGCTATATGGCAGATGATGAAGTCCCTATAAACATGGCTCTTATGGCTTTTTCAGACTCTGAGGTACATATTTACAAAACTTGTTCAAAAA
This sequence comes from Tanacetum coccineum, assembly GCA_026074375.1. NCBI lineage: Eukaryota > Viridiplantae > Streptophyta > Magnoliopsida > Asterales > Asteraceae > Tanacetum > Tanacetum coccineum. The sequence continues at coordinate 15,562 of BQNB010040257.1, forward strand.
CTTATCTAAAAAGCTTTAAAACTCTTAAAACTCATGTTCTAAAAAGAGATATCTCATATAAAGACTCAGAACTTAGTATGCTTAAAAGTGAGTTAGAAAAGCTTAAGCAAGAAAAAGAAAGCAATCAACTTAAAATTGAAAAATTTGATAATGCTTCTAAGAGTCTAGACAAATTAATAAGGAGTCAGATAACTGATAAAAGTAGAAAGGGTGTGGGGTTTGTAAGCTATAATGTTGTTCCACCTCCCCCTACAGGGTTATTTTCACCCCCAAATCTTGATTTGTCCTACTCTGGTCTAGAGGAGTTCCAACAGCCTAAGTTTGAAGGCTATGGACCTAAGTCTAGTAAGAGTGTTAGTGAAGATATTTCTAATGAGGTTAGGGAATCTCCTGATGCCCCATTGGTTGAGGAGTTGGTGTCAGATGATAAGTTAGAGAAGAAAACTGTTTTTCCTACTGTTGCTAAGATGGAATTTGTTAGACCTAAACAACAAGAAAAACCAGTTAGGAAACCAGTTAAGTATGTTGAAATGTATAGGTCACAAAGTCCTAAGGGAAATCAAAGAAACTGGAATAATCAGAAGTCCCAACAGCTAGGAAGTGACTTTGTGATGTACAATAAAGCTTGTTTTGTCTGTGGAAGTTTTGACCATGTGCAGGCTGACTGCAATTACCATCAAAGGGAAAGGGTGGTATCTGGGAATAATTATACAAGGGTGAATTACAATTATTCTGCTAAAAAGGCTCACCCTAGTGCTCACAGGAACATGGTTCCAAGAGCAGTTTTAATGAAAACTGGCCTAAGATCACTTAATACTGCTAGGCTTGTTAATACTGCTCATCCCAAAACTACAGTTTATAGTGCTAGACCAATGTCACATTTTTCTAAATCAGCACAATCAACTGTAAATAGGCCCTATCAAATAAGAACAGCATTAACTAACAAAAATTTTAGCCAAAAAGTTAATACTGCTAAGGGAAAATTTTATACTGCTAGGCCAAAAGCAGTTAATACTGCTAGGCCAAATTCAGTAGTAGTTAATGCTGTTAGGGCAAATCAGGTTAATGTTGTTAAGGCCTCAGCATGTTGGGTTTGGAGACCTACCAAACTTAATAGTGCATCAATTACTTTGAAGAAACATAATTATGTTGATGCACGAGGCAGATCCAAGTCAGTGATGGCTTAGGTCCCCAAAGGAAACTAATTTCCTTATTTTTATGTGCAGGGTCATCCACAAAAAGAAGATCAAGGCTATGTTGACAGTGGATGCTCAAGGCACATGACAGGGAACATGTCATATCTCTCAGACTTCAAAGAATTTGATGGAGGATATGTTACCTTTAGGGAGGAGCCAAAGGAGGGAAAATTACTGGTAAATGAACTCTTAAAACTAGTAAGCTTGATTTTAAGGATGTGTACTTTGTCAAGGAGTTACAGTTTAACCTTTTTAGTGTTTCACAGATGTGTGACAAAAAGAACAGTGTTCTTTTTACTGACACTGGATGTTTTGTTCTGTCTCCTGACTTTAAGTTAGCTGATGAAAGTCAGGTTTTACTTAAAGTTCCTAGAAAGAACAATATGTACAGTGTTGATATGAAGAATATTGTTCCTAAAGAGTGTTTAACTTGTCTTGTTATAAAGGCCACACTTGATGAATAAATGTTATGGCATAGGAGGCTAGGTCATGTAAATTTTAAAACTATTAATAAACTTGTTAAGGAAAATCTTGTGAGAGGTTTACCTTTAAAACATTTTGAAAATGACCAAACTTGTGTTGCTTGTCTTAAAGGAAAGCAACACAAAGCCTCTTGTAAGTCCAAGCTTCAGAACTCTATTACTCAGCCTTTATTCATGTTGCATATGGACTTGTTTTGTCTAACTTTTGTGAGCAGCTTAATGAATAAGAAATATTGTCTAGTTGTCACTGATGATTATAGCAGATTTACTTGGGTTTTATTTTTAGCATCTAAGGATAAGACTAGTGGCATTCTTAAGAGCTTTATAACTGAGATAGAAAGTCTAGTTGATAAGAAAGTAAAGATAAACATATGCGACAATGGAACAGAGTTCAAAAATAGAGTTATGAGTGAGTTTTGTGAACAGAAAGGCATTAAGAGGGAATTTAGTGTAGCTAGAACTCCTCAGCAAAATGGTGTTGCTGAAAGGAGAAATAGAGAAACAGGATACTAATTGAGGTTGCTAGAACCATGTTAGCTGAATCTGAGTTACCTACTACATTTTGGGCTGAAGTAGTTAATACTGTTTGCTATGTGCAAAATATGGTATTAGTAGTTAAGCCTCATAACAAGACCCCTTATGAACTATTTAGAGGTAGAACACCTGCTCTAAGCTTCATGAGACTATTTGGGTGTCATGTTACCATTCTTAATACCTTAGATTATTTAGGCAAGTTTGATGAAAAGTCATATGAAGGATTCTTTGTTGGATACTCAATGAATAGTAAGGCTTTTAGGGTATACAACATTAGAACAAGGAAAGTAGAAGAAAACTTGCATATTTGGTTCTTGGAGGATAAGCCTATTATTGCAGGTGATGGACCAAAGTGGTTATTTGATATTGATGTTCTAACAAAATCAATAAATTATGTGCCAGTTGTTACAGGTACAAACTCTAAAGATTTTGCAGGTACAGAAAAAAGTATTGGTACACGTCATTCAAGCAAGGAGACATTATCTAGCCAAGACTACATTTTAATGCCACTATGGAAAGATGGTTCTCTATTTGATTCTTCTTTAAAGAATGCTAGTAATGATGAACCATAACCTTCTAGTGATGCTGAAAAGAAGGACGATGAAGGTGTAAATAAAGGAAGTGGAATTGATGATCAAGAGAGACATGAAAATAGTACTCAAGATGTTAATACTGTTGGGCTAAGTATTAATACTGCCAGTACCAATGTTAATACTGGTAGTCTAAATATTAATACTGTTAGTCTAACAGTTACTACTGCCCCACTTGAAGCCACACATGCTGATTTCTTTGGTGATGAAACAGAATTAGATATGAGCAACATTACTACCACATATCTAGTTCCTTCTACTCCAAATACAAGAATCCATAAATATCATTCACTTGATCATATGATTGGTGATGTGCAGTCTGGTGTATAGACAAGGGGAATGACAAAGACTACAAATGAACAAGGGTTTATTAGTGATGTTTATGAAGGAAAAACTCATGAAGACCTTCATACTTGTCTGTTTGCTTGTTTCCTATCCTAGGAAGAGCCCAAAAAGGTAATCCAAGCATTAAAAGATCCAAGCTGGATAGAAGCTATGCAAGAAGAGCTTCTGCAGTTCAAGTTACAACAGGTTTGGACCTTGGTGGATTTACCACATGGCAAAAGAGCCATTAGTACTAAATGGGTGTACAGGAACAAGAAAGATGAAAGAGGTATTATGATTAGAAACAAGGCAAGGATGGTTGCACAGGGCTACACTCAAGAAGAGGGAATATATTATAATGAGGTTTTTGCTCCAGTTGCTAGGATTGAAGCAATTAGGTTGTTCTTAGCCTATGCCTCATTCAAAGACTTTGTAGTATACCAGATGGATGTGAAGAGTGCATTTCTGTATGGCAAGATTGAAGAGGAAGTTTATGTCTGTCAACCTCCAGGGTTTGAAGATCCAGAGTTCCCTGACAGAGTTTATAAGGTAGAAAAGGGGGGGGGGGGCCCTAAAAAATTTGTTGGTCTACATCAAGCTCCTAGAGCTTGGTATGAGACTTTATCTACCTATTTATTAGACAATGGATTTCAGAGAGGTCAGATAGATAAGACTTTGTTCATTAAAAGAGTCAAAAGTGATATTCTACTAGTTCAAGTATATGTTGATGATATCATTTTTGGATCTACTAAAAAGAAGTTATGCACTGAGTTTGAGAAATTGATGCACAAGAAGTTCCAAATGAGTTCTATAGGTGAGCTTACTTTCTTCTTAGGACTACAAGTGACACAGAAAGATGATGGGATTTTCATCAGTCAAGACAAGTATGTGGATGAAATTTTGAAGAAGTTTGGTTTTTCAACTGTGAAGACAGCAAGTACACCTATGGAGACTTCAAAGCCATTGCTCAAGGATGCAGAAGCTGAAGATGTTGATGTTCACTTATATAGATCAATGATTGGCTCATTGATGTATTTAACATCTTCAAGGCCTGATATAATGTTTGTTGTATGTGCTTGTGCAAGATTCCAAGTCACACCTAAAGTTTCACATCTTCATGCTGTGAAAAGAATCTTTAGATACTTGAAAGGTCAACCTAAATTGGGCCTTTGGTATCCTAAGGATTCACCATTTGATTTGGAAGCTTATTCTGATAGTGACTATGCTGGTGCAAGTTTAGACAGGAAATCCACAACAGGAGGTTGTCAATTTCTTGGAAGCAGATTGATTTCATGGCAATGCAAGAAGCAAACTATAGTTGCCAACTCTACTACTGAAGCAGAATATGTGGCTGCTGCTAGTTGTTGTGGACAAGTACTCTGGATTCAAAATTAAATGCTGGATTATGGATACAATTTCATGAATACCAAGATTTTCATTGACAATGAAAGCACCATCTGCATAGTTAAGAATCTAGTATTTCACTCAAAGACTAAGCACATTGAGATTAGGCATCACTTTATCAGAGATTCCAATGAGAAGAAGCTTATTCAGATGATAAAGATTCACACATATCAGAATGTTGCAGATTTACTCACAAAAGCATTTGATGTTGGCAGATTTCAATATCTGATTGCAAGTATAGGGATGCTTAACCTTTGAAGTATTGTTTGAAGGGAGGTTAATTGTGTTAATATGCATCGCATTATACACAAATGATGCTTGAAATGGAATGGAACCGCAGCTAATGATGAAATTCAAGTTAGTGTTGTTGGCCTAACTTTCTACTGGTAAGTATAATTAGTGCTGCTAGTTATACTTAATACTGCTATGTTAATGATGTTAGTTATACTTACTACTGTTTGTTATAATTAATATTGTGAGTAATGAGAGAATTTGGTGAGCATAAAAACAGAAAGAGAGATGTGTGAAACAAAAATAGAAAGAGTGACTTTGTAAGCCAAAAAGAAATAAGAGAAATTGGTGAGAATGAAAAACAAAAAGAGAGATGTGTGAAACAAAAATAGAAAGAGTGACTTTGTGAGCTAAAAGAAATGAGAGAAATTGGTGAGAATGAAAAACAAAAAGAGAGATGCGTGACATAAAAACAGACATAGTGATTCAGTAAGAAAAACAATTGAGAGATATAGTGAGAATAAAAACAAAAAGAGAGCTTGTAAGAATCAAAATTGATGATGGAAATGCTTTTTGGAACAAAATTGGAGTTAATGTTGGTGACTCAGTTAATGCTGCTAGGCATATACTTACTACTACCAGTGTTAGTTAATGTTGTTAGGCATAAACTTACTACTGCTGGTTAAGTTAATGCTGCCAGGCATAACTTACTACTACTGAGCTACTGCTGGGTCAGTTAATGCTGTTAGGCTTAACTTTGTACTGCTAGTTTAAGTTAATGCTGTTGAGGGTGATTTCATAAATACTTCGATTAAGGGTTTCAATCACTCATTTGATCTATTTTACACTTTGATATACTCTCTAATCATTTTATCATTCATCATCAAAACCCAACACAATGTCGAACCTAAAGTTTGCTGAAACTCACAATTTGGTTGCGTTTTTGGATAAACCCGAAGAAAATGATGGGTTTGAGGGAATTATTGATTTTTTGAATGCAAGTTCTATTAGATTTGCGCTAACGGTGAATCCCACCATCTATACTTCATGCATTAAGCAGTTTTGGGCTACTACTAAGGCAAAAATTGTTAATGGAGAAGTGTAGATACAAGCCCTAGTAGATAAGAAGAAGGTGATCGTCACTAAGACGAGTGTGAGAAGAGCTCTTCAATTAAAAGATGCTGAAGGTACTGAATGTCTTCCAAATGCGACAATTTTTGAACAACTGGCACTCATGGGGTATAAAATCTTATACAAAAGCTTACATTCTATAAAGTTTTCTTTTCACCTCAATGTAAATTTCTTATCCATATAATTTTGCAATGCCTTAGTGCTAAGACTACTGCTTGGAACGAATTTAGTTGCACTATGGCCTCAGCTATCATCTGTCTTTCCACAAACCAAAAAATCAACTTTTCCAAGTATATTTTTGATAATATGGTGAAGAACTTGGAGGGTGGGGTTAAATTTTTAATGTATCCAAGGTTTGTGCAAGTGTTCCTGGATAAACAAGTTGAAGGAATGACCAAAGAAAAGAAATTTATATTACACCTTCTCACACTAAGAAGGTCTTTGCTAATATGAAGAGAGAAGGAAAAGGTTTTTCTAGGAGAGTTACCCCTTTATTTCAAACTATGATGGTTCAAGCTCCTGAAGAATTAGGTGAGGGTTCAGAAATACTAACTGATCCTCAACACACACCCACTATTATTCAACCATCTATATCACAGCCTTAGAAGAAATAACCAAGGAGGAAACAGAGGAAAGACATTAAGGTTCCTCAACCCAGTGGTTCTACAGAGCCTATCACTGATGAGGCTGCCAATGAGGAGCATGTACCTATACATTCTAATGATCCACTACTCAGTGGTGAGGATAGATTAAAACTAAATAAATTGATGGAACTTTGTACCAACTTGTCACAAAGAGTTCTTGACTTGGAGAACACAAAAACCTCTCAAGCTGCAAAGATTGCTAAATTAAAGGAGAAGGTCAAGAAGCTAAAGAGGAAAAATAAGTCAAGAACTTCAGGGCCTAAAAGGTTAAGGAAGGTTAGTAGAACTGCAAGAATGGAATCCTCTGAAGATGAAGGTTTGGGTGCTCAGGAGGATGCATCCAAACAGGGGAGGAAAATTGCTGATATTGATGCTGATGCATAGGTTACTTTGGTTGATGAGGCTTAGGAGAGGAATGATGATAATTTAATGTTTGATACAGGAGTTTTTGATGAGCAGGAAGTTAAGGTTGAAAAGGTAGTTAGTACTGCTGAAGTTACTACTGCTAGTGCTACACCAATAACTGTTGATGAGTTAACTCTGGCTCAGACCTTAATAAAGATCAAAGCAGCTAAACCTAAGGCTGTTACAACTACTGCTACAACAACTACAACTGTTGTTACAAGACACAAGGCTATAAGGGTTGTAGTTCAAGAGCCAAGTGAATTTACAACAACAACATTACAACCATTACAACTTCCACAGGCTAAAGACAAAAGCAAGGCAAAGATGATAGAACCTGAGAAGCCTTTGAAAAAGAAAGATCAAATTTTGATTGATGAAGAAATTGCTCAAAAACTTCAAGCTCAATTAAATGTTAAATTAGAAGAAGAAGAGAAGCTTGCAAAACAAAAAGAAGAAGATGCAAACATTGCTGAATGGGATAATGTTCAAGCTATGATAGATGCAGATTATGAGTCAGCGTGCGGATGCAAGATTACAGGCACTAGAAAATAAAAGAATGAGTTGACTGTTGAATAAAAGTCAAAGCTGTTTGTAGAACTATAGATAAATAGAAAAGAAACACTTTGCAGACTTAGAGCAGAGAGCAGGAGAGAAAACCACCAACCAAAGCTCAAAAGAGAAATCAAATGTGTACCTATCTAAAGAACATGGGTGAATTCACTCACAGTCAGTTGAAGAACAAAAGCTTTGATGAAGTTCAGAAGGCTTTGACAAGACCATGGGTTGGATAGACTCATTTGTATCTATAGATTCTGAAGTGGTGAAAGGAGATAGAGAATAGATGAAGGGAAGTGTAACTAAGAGCCAGAAGAAAGGAGTTCTAAAATAGTAGCACATGGCTGAAACAAGAAAGAATTAAAAAAGCAAAAAGATAGATGATGATCAAAGAGAAGCGAGTGAAAAAGCATATGGAGATTGTTGTTGATGAAGAAGAGCAGTTGATGCTATACATTTGCCACTTAACAAGCCCTCAAATCATTGTTGATAGAAAAAAACTATCAAAAAGGACTGATGGATACTTTCAATATCATAAGAGCTGTGGAAGTTCAAGGAGGTACTCTCATGTTAAGATGCTTTAGAACATTGACGAGAGACTTGAAAACTATTTAGAAAGTTAGTTAAAGCTAAACATGGGAATACAAGGCCAGAGGAGGCATATAAAAGAGTGTTATGGGGTGATCTGAAAGTGATGTTTGAACCAGATGTAGAAAGTGAAGTATGGAGAAATCTACAAGGATACAATGTGACAGTTTGGAAGCTATTTTCTTCAAGTGGAGTACATTTTGTGAGATTTAAGAATCTGCATATCTTTATGCTGGTAGAGAAAAAGTATCCACTCACACCTGCAATAATCACAAAAATGCTCAACAAGAAGCTTCAAACTGTCACTTGGAATAGATGTGTATCAACTTCTTAAGCTCATGACAAAACAGCTCAAGAATCCTGGAAGTGTTTGATTAGTGGAATAAGATGTGCTATCAAATTTTGAAACTCATGACAAAATTACGCAAGAATCCTGGAAGTTTTTGAATGCATCCTCCTGGTGATGGTGAAGACTTTTAATAAAGAAACTTGAGATTCAGAAGAAGAATATCAAGTTTAGGGGAGGATTGTTAGGATTAAAAGCTTCTTGATGCTGTTTGGAAGTAATTGCTTCTAAGGTTAGAGTTACTACTGCTAGTATATATTACTACTGCTAATGGAAGTTAAGACTGCTCAGAGACTTAGAAGAAATACTACTAAGTAGTTAATACTGCTAGTATAAAAGTTACTACTGTTAGTGTAACTTAGTACTGCTAGTGTATGATTAGTACTGCTTGAGTAAAGTTACAACTGTTAGCATAAAGTTAGTACTGCTAGTGTAACTTAGTACTGCTGATGAAGAATGAAGAAAATATTCTAAGTAGTTACTACTGCTTGTACACAGTTAGTGCTGCTGGAATAAAAGTTAATGCTGCTACTTACAACTGCTGAAGGATTACAACTGCTAGAAGAGTTTCTACTGTCAGAAGGATAAAGACAAGAGAAAGGATTAAGATGAAGATTGTTTATCAAGATTACTTACGGGATAAGTATGAGATATTTTTGTAAAAGATATGTATATCTTATTAAGTTAGAAGATTTTCAGTTATCTATTAGAATTATAGAAGATTTGTAGTTATCTTGTAAAGGACTCCTTGGTGTATAAAAGGAGATCCTAGGTTATGGTTATTAAATATACACACATACACATTCATACGTTTTTTATATATAGCTTCAAGGTTGTAAACCCTAGTACTACACAGAGTACTCGTATTATTGATAATAATAATATTGGAGCTTTTCAGTAATATCATTGTTCATATAGTTTACTGTTTCATTTATATTCTTCTAAGTATTAAAGAGTAGATTCCGAATACTCTTTAGTATTCACAAAGTTTCTACCATAGTTGTTTTGGATTTATCCAAAGTAACTTAACCTTTACAAGCTAAGGAATCGATCTTAAGTTAGGATCAACAGCTTGGTAAAGGATCAAACCTCCACCGCTAGGCGCAAGCATTATTCATTACTATCTAAGAGGTATTTTAAAGGGTTGTGGGGTGTAGGTGTAAGATAACATATAATGGAAACGGAAACAGATGGGATACATGTGGGTGGCTTTGGGTGAATTTGGAGTGGAAGGGTTAGCTAATTATTTATATGAATACACGTTGGTTTGGTTGCTAAGCCAAAACTCGGACGAAGATATACAAACTCTACACAACTCTACATCAATCTATTTCTTTTTCTTTTTTCTTTTTTTTGAATAACATAATACATCATAACTTGGAGTTTATAACACGTACCCCTACACTTGAGCTTTTACATGATTGATATTTACAATCTAACTAATGACCCAATTTGAGGTGGATCAAAATAACATGGAGATCATCTAACAAATATATGGGGGTATTGACTTAACTTTTCTTCCCTATTCTTCTGCGAAATAAATACTACCATGAATCCCAATCGTCCCAAAATTGTATTTACAAAGATAAGGACTTAGCAACTGTGTACTCAAATAATTAACTTGGGTTAAAACAATAATGTACTAAAAATGAGTACATACAAGGTGGGCTAAGGCGATTTGGGTGTAACTATTGGTTTAAGGGTGACAATGCTCTTCATTAATAATCTAGAATCCACCAGAAAATTATGAGAATCGTAAAAGAGGATAGGCTCGGAGGGTTGTACTAGGGGTATCCTGCACTAAAGGTGAGTGCATGGCAAGGGTGTGGGATAGTTATATGATCGATGTGACCATCATAAAAATTACAGGTTTAAAACATGGGTTAATCCTAATGCCTCTTATCAAGCAAATCCTAATGCTTACTATGTGGTCTCTGGATGCATTGCAAAAACAAGTTCTAGAATTTAATATACTACCAGTACACTCTCATAATCCTAAAGTAACCAATACCAATGTTCCAGAAAAGGCAAGAAAACCACGCATACACATCCATAACGATGGAATAGACACACATGATTGCTCACTCCTTAACTCGAACAAGCTAAAGGTATAACATCTAAGGGCGGACCTCACATTTTAGGGGGTGGGATTTGAGGGTTTTTGTGCTAGTAATATAAATTCCTATCCATGAGACACTCTTAATACTTGGTTTTTGTCTGTATGTGTCATAAAAAAATCAAATTTGGGTAAAAATCACCTTTTATGTTATGTTTCAACATATTACCCATCATTTTAAGGACAAAGCAAATGGCAAATGAAAGAATAGTTTCTAAGGCTTATTTTCCCCCTACACTTAAGTTGAACATTGTCCCTAATGTTCTATAGAAGTACCCGTAAAAATGAATAAAAGGAAAAGAAAACAAGAAAAAGAAACTAGTACTCCCCTGGTTTGCTCAATAATGGAGAAGAAACATGCGATAACTGGTTAAATCGTCATCCAAGAATTGTCCAATAAAACTTCCTAAGAACTTTTAAGCTTGTTCTCATCAAATATAACCTGTAATCAAAGACAAAGACAACTACACCAAGCATAAAATGTGCGATATATAAATATACAATATGAATTTAGGGTTTGACTCGATAAAGCAGTAAAGATAGGACGAGAGAATTGTCAAACTCATTGGTTTTGCAGGTTTATAACAGAAGAGTACATATTTTAAATGTTATGCAAGATTTATTTTCAAAAATAATTAAAACTTTAAGTTTTCTGGACCTGGGCGTTTGATGCCGTCAGGAAAATCCTGACCCCGTCACAGGTGTCATGGTGATGGCATCGCGTGTAAATCGTGACGCCGTCTCCACGTTCTGTGAAAACGAAATTTTTGTTTTTGATGAAAAATTTCCTGCACTTGACTCCATAAGTTAATTCCTGTATAAATAGCTGCATAAAAACCTGAGATTTGGCAATTCAATTATATGACTCGAAACTGACGCGAATTAATCTAAACAATTTATTTTGCATGTTTGAATTAGGTTTTAAAAAACTGGATAAATTCCCCTACACTTATTTTGTTGCAAAATACCTTTGATTACAAATAAGACGAAGTTACAAACAAACAAAGCATGATTAAAACTAATTCAAACATAATAAAATAAACTATAAAGAATTAAAACACGTAAGACACTCCTAATATGCGATAAAAGTAAATATTGGGCTGCCTCCCAAAAAATGCTTTTTTTATTTATGAGTCTTGTAGCTAGACTCGAAGTCACACGTTTTTACGTGACTTCTCCTTCGTCTTTTATTCCAGTTAGGTATTTGGGTCCAAGCTCTAGGCATTCTTTGTAAAACCCTAATATCTTGCTCATTACGTACTCTACCCCTATTCTATTGTCTTCCTTGTTCCTAAGGTAGACTGATTTTGTGTGCTCTTTCTCAAGATTCGACAATGAGTTGTATTGCTCTATCTTATGGGGCATCTTATAGGCAACTTCATCATTTCCATTGGTGAACCTAACTACTCCTTCTTGTGGGCCGTGAGTCATGTTAGATGTTTCCACAAAATGTTTCCCTAACACTACTTGCGACAACCTAGAGTCTATAATTGAGCTAATATCCTCAATAATCATGAAGTCTACGATATAAGTAAAGTTTCCTACGAAGACATGCATTCCTTTAATCCTTCCTGTCAAATTACAAACTCCTCTATTCACATCTTCCCTAGGGTTGAGTTTTCTCCTCATGATCCAGTTATACATCATTCGGGTCATGATATTTAAAGGGGAGTTAAGGTCAATGTAGGCTTTTTCTACATGCGCGTGCCCAATGTTGCATGGTATCTTGAGGTTTGATGGGTATCCCTCCGTGATAATGGGGTTCCTTAGAAATATTGAAGGGATTGGGCCACACATAAGGTACTTATGGTAGGTTAGCTCATCTCTAGTTGGAAATGTGTCGAAGTATTCTACCATCGGTCCTTCCGTTGTTGCCCCTTCACCTTCATTGGGACCCTCGTTTTGTGGTTCATCATCATCTCGTATGATCTCGATGAACATTACTTCTCCATCATCCTCTTTAGAGTAGACAAATTTTGTATTGGAGGATTAGGGAACCAATCCGAGCGATTCAAGCATTGAATTCAGCTTTCATACCTATTCTGTGGTGATGGAAGCTAACGGATCAGGTTATGGGTGTGGGTTAGAGCTAATGTTTCCTAGGTTGCCTTGTCCTTCGTTAGGTCTATTAACTTGGGATCCATCGGGCTGCTTGGGGTAGATTGTGATGTCGTTGATTGAGCCATGGACATGGTTTGAGCATTGCGGGTCTTGAGTTGGGTAAGAACGAACAAACAAAAGTAGGGAAGTACTCAGTTTCGGGTTCTTAACCGTTTTGCTAGGTAATGTGCCCGTTATTTGGTCGGTGATGGCCTTTAACACAATGTTGATTTTGTTGGTCATCTCGCTTTGTTGTTGTTTGAAATCGGCTTCAAACTTGGATAGTCTAGCGTCTTGAGATGCCATGAAGTCGAATACCAATCATTCTAGACTTGATTGATTGTTAAAGCTTTGAGGACGGTTGTTGAAGGAACGATTTGAGATTGAACCGTTAGGTTGGAACCGGTTAGGTGGGTTTGAAAAATTATTTTGGGAATTTTAAGGTTGTCTCTACCTAAGGTTTGGGTGACTTCTCCATGACGTATTGTAGGTGTAACCAAGATTGTTTTGCTCGGGCTTGAAAGTATACCATTTACCTCCCGCTTCATCGGTACGCGAGGATGCGTATTCAACAAAGGCTTGTTCAGGATCTTCCATGCAATACTGAGTGTCGCGGGGACCACTGCAGATCTCACATAAGGTAGTGATTTTGTTCACTTGAGTAGGTTGTGTCGGAGCAAGATGAGCTTCCATCAAGTGTTGCACTTGATTTTCGAGCTCGATTAGATGGCGGTTGGATGTACTCGGGACATCTTGAGGCAAAGCGATTGCCTTGACCAGCTTAGCGAAATCCCTTGGGTCGTTCCAACTTTCGTTGTCATAGAGGGCGAGGTCCTCTAATAATGCTCAGGATTCTTCGGCGTTAAGGTCACGAAGCTTACCACCAGCCGATTGGTCAATGGTTCGTCTTGTGACAGGATTGACATGGTCATAAAAAATTTAGACTTAGAGCCATAGGTCTATGCCATGATGAGGGACTTTTTATAGTAAGTCCTTGAAACGAGTTCATGCTTCGGATAAAGATTCTCCATGATGTTGTTGAAACATCAGGATATCGTTGCGGAGTTTTACGGTCCTTCCCGATGGAAAGAATTGAGCAAGGAATCGAGTAGTAAGATCCTCCCATGTGGTGATGGATCCTGCTAGAAGATGTTCAAGCCAATTGCTAGCTTGATCGCGAAGGGAAAATTGAAATAAACGCAGGCGCGTTCTTTCCCTATTGTCACCGTCAAGGTCAAGTGAGTCCACAAGTTTTAGGAAATCCTTGAGGTGTTGGTTTGGATCCTCAGACCGAAGTCCGTGGAATGAGCAACCGTTTTGCACCAAACCGGGGGGGGGAAAAATTGGTTTTTCAGATCGAAGAGGTACCACGTTGTTCACTCGGGAGCTCAATGTGTATTTCTATTGCTCGTGGCTGGTTTGGAGTAGTCTCTAGGAGTGCGGATAGGATTATCGTCTCACTCTGGTGGTTGACGAGAATGGATTACGAAATAAATAACACAAAGAAAAGATAGACTACAAGAAAGCTAATATGCGGAATTAAATTTCACCCCTTGAAAGATTTCATGCGAGTAGAAACTAAGAATATAAAACTTATGATCAAAGCCTAAATCTTATTCCCTGGCAACGGCCGCCAAAAAACTTGTTTGGTTGTCGTAATGGACTTCTACAAGACGTTTTACAAACTCCTAGGCAGTGTACCTAACCGTTGTAGTGTAGTATAGGCAAGACTCAGGGGTTGTTATCGTTCTCTAGGGGAATAGGTTGGGAAGGCTTGATCATGGTCTAACAGAATTCTAAGGGTTGAGAGAAGATTATTTTTGTATTTTTATATTTTATGAAAGCAGTAAATCATTATGTTTGAGGATTGATTGGTTTTAGCTATTAAACTAAAACTATTTTAACTACGCTATGGTGATAAACAATTTATTAAAGATTTGTGTTTATGTAATCATCCTATTACTTCTAGATTTCTTATCCTATTATTGATTGCTTTGTCACACTTGTGATGATCTATGTAATTATTTCCTAAGTTCAACGAATTTAACGAATGTCGCTCTAATTAAATATTCACGTTTAAGGCAACGCAAAGTAGGTTAGTATGAAGACTATTACAAGGCCCCTAAGTGTATATTAAATGCAATGAAATATATCTAAGTGTGGATCAACCATATAAGGGCAAGGTAGTATGAAGATGTTACCCGGATGTATCATTTCTTCATAATTATGTTTTCCTAGATATATCAAATGTGATACAGACAAAAGATGGTTTTCTAAGACCTAACATGCATATTCATCACAAGAAGCAACACCACTAAGATCTACATCCTAGGTTTCATACAATCATAAATAAACACAATAGAAGGTTTAGCCAAGCATGTTAAAGATAAAGTAAGAACAGATAAGAATCACACAACAAGACATATTGAATGATTAAGATAGTCTTACTTGATTAAAACATGAATTGAAGGAAGTACAATAGGGTTTTGAGGCCCTAAAATCGTCCCTAACAGCTGCTAAACAAACTAGGGTTCGTCCCTTTCTTTTACTCTAAAGTTACACACTTAAAACCCTAAAAACGGATTTGTATATATAGGAAAATCGTTGTGACGGCGTCGCGTGTTAATCGTGACGCCGTCATGAATAGAATATTCTAGATAATGGGCTAGGTTGTACATTCTGACGCCGTCTGGAGATCTTGTGACGCCGTCTTGAGATGGGTTGTGACGGCGTCACGTGTAATCTGTGACGCCGTCTCCAGCTTCTAAGTAAAAATTCTTGATTAATGCCAATAATGTGCCCGTGTAGATGTTCAACCCGCAACATCCAAATTGTTCCGACATGGTATACGTTCGTTGTTTCGGTACCGCCGAAACTAGTAAGCGCTACTCACCCGAACGGGGATGTCAATCCCAAATAGATCTATTCATAACATTCGCGCTTACTACCAGTAATTAACAGTTTATGATTCATGGGCATAGTGGGTTATAGCTACTTAGGCAAACTCCTAATTTGATTAAAAATATACTTGCGTCCAAATGTAAAACAATGCATGTTTCTTATCTCAAAAGTTGTAAATCATTGTAATTGTATAAAAACAGGCTATGAACTCACCTTAAGTGAATGAATTGATATATGAATCAAGTGAAATGTCTCGCAAAATCCGAATGCAACCTAATTAATTATAAGCCGTATGAGTATAATGTACATAATATAAATACAACATTACAAGTTATAGAGTTACATCACCACCTAATAGTTTTTGTTTAATTTATAAAAGTCAAAACCATATTTAAATCGTACTTGTTAAATAAATGACTATGTATTTGTATTCGTAAAATAAAATCTTATCTTTGTCCAACAATTGATTATTTGTTAATAATACATGATTTAATATTTTTATTATTTATATAATGATATTATATAAATAGTTAAATTGTTTTATAAAATAATATTTATAAAGTTAAAAACATATATAATTATTATATAAGTAACATGACATTATTTCTTAAGGTTTTTATAGCCCAAACGGACCCGAAAACACTCGTAAACCATATTTTAAATTCCTAACAGATTGTTATATTTTTATAAAAATTACAGAAAATTGTTTATAAAAATTAATTAGTTTTTGTAATTTCTATTTATCCGAAATCTTTAAAAACTCATAACTTACTCATTTTAACTCCTTTATATGTATGGAATCGTGACGAGATAAAATATTTAAATAAAATACACACAGATTTTATAAAAATCTGTGTCGAAACAGTAAATTCAAAACAGTTTATAAAATCATTTTTATAACTTTAATCTTACGAAAATCGTATCTCCTTCGTTATAACTTCGTTTCTCAAGCTCTTTATATGCACGGTTTTCTATTGAGATGATCTATCATCATAAAATATTTGTATATTTTTATCAGATCCAAAACAGTACCAGTTTTTATAAAACTATTTTTATAAAAACACTTTTATATATTTAATTATCGTAATCTCGTAAAATTCATAACTTCTTCGTTATAGCTTCGTTTTTCGAGTTCTTTATATGCTAGGCATCCTCATAACATGTACTATTTAAATCAGTAGGGTTTATATTTTATAAAATTTTGAATCTTAACAGAATAATTAAAACAGTCCGTTTATATATAAGATTTATAAACTAGTTTTTATAAATTATCACTTGATTAAATTTGTACAGGTCCTCTAAATTAATTTATACCACATGTATTACATATTTTGGGTCCTCAAGTTAATGTCCATCATTCTTGTCCAAATAAAATGTCCAAACAATTATTTGTGTATAAACTTTATAAATAAATCTTTAACAATTAATTTATCAAGTGACTTTATAAATTAATCCATACTTGTATAACATATGTTCTTGCATTTTAAACATTACTTCACCCTAGATAATATGTAATACAAGAAACCCTAAAAACCCTAGTTTCTTTCTTGAATCAAACCCTTGCTAAATCAATACCCAAGCTTCCAAATCAGCTTGCTACACCTTAGATATTACTACTAATGACCCTTGTATACTTGCAATCTTTGAAAAATCAAAAGTATGAAAACCCTAGAAAGGATTTATGAGCCGTGGGTTTATGCTAGGAAACAAGAGAGAAACTTGCTTTGTTTACTTGCAAATGAAAAGTGTGTTAAGTCTTACATGGTACACCCTTTTATACTAGAAGTATTACTCAAACCCACTAGCAAAACCATGTCTAAGAGGTGGTATGAGTACAAGTGTGTAAGGTGCTCTCCTCCTCTCTAAGAGGAGGGAAGTGACCTTAGTGGAGGTATTAAGCATGCGCTTTATTATAGGAAGTAATATTTGAATTTGGTCTTGTTTTTTATCCCTTGCATCCGGCCCCATGGTTTATAAGAGTAGAAATTATTTAATTTTTATGTATTGGGTATAAAAGTGGGTATTTGTTTGAGTATAGATGGGTATTGGTGCTTTCGTGTATGCATAAACGTATTTTATTATGAAACGTAAACGTTTTACGTAACCAATAAAAATAAAATATGAAAAGTTATAAATTATCCTAGTAATAATTATATAACACTTGCTTGACGTAAACTTTTATTTGTTTGATGTCCGTTTACGTTGAATGATGATTTTTAGTTTACGCGATTTAACTAAACGATGAAAATTAAAAGTAAACGCCTAAAACCCTAAAAATAAATAATAGAAAGTATTGAGTCGTAAAATGACATGAAATAACGGATTGTTACAATTTTGTCATAGAAAGTGACGATGACAACAGCAAGAAAACCCACTACTCTGATAGCTTAGATTTGGGACTCGAATACAAACATGATGAAAATGTGTGCAGAGCCATTCAGATCTTGATAGCCATGAAAGCCAAGAGAAACAAAGGAGAAGTCACCTAATAGCGTGTGACTTCAAGTCTAGCTACAAGACTCATAAATAAATAAAAAGTGCTTCTTGGGAGGCAACCCAATGTTTATTTCTTTGCATATTAGGGGTGTCTTGTGTTTTAATTCTTTTATGTTTGAATCATTTTGTAATCATGATTTGTTTGTTTGTAACTTCATCTTATCTACAATCAAAGATATTTTGCATAGAATAAGTGTAGGGGATATATCCGGTTTATAAGAACCAGATTCAAACATTTAAAATAAATTGTTTAGATTAATTCGCGTCAGTTTTGAGTCATATGATTATAATGATTAATCCCAGGTTTCTATGCAGTGTTTTCTGCAGATATAACTAATAAAATTGCGTGCAGGAAATTCCTCATTAAAAACGAAGAGGAAATCTTCACAGTGCGTGGAGACGGCGTTGGAATTAAACTCGACGGTGTCGCTTCTCCAGCAATGTGAAAATTCAAAAAATTTCAAGTATTTTTGAAAAATAAAATGTGCAATATTTAAAATTTGTATTTTTGTTGTAAACCTACAGAAACCCTAAAGTCTCGTTGTATATATCATATCCTGCCGATTTTACGCTTGGTGTAGTTGTCTTTGTCTTTGATTTACAGGTTATATTTGACGAGAAGAAGCTTGAAAGTTCTTAGGAAGTTTCATTGGACGACTCTTGGAGGACGATCTAACCAGTTATCGCATGTTTCTTCTCCATTATTGAGCAAACCAATGGAGTATTAGTTTCTTTTACTTGTTTTCTTTTCCCTCTATTCGTTTTTACGGGTACTTTTAAGAACATTGGGGACAATGTTCAACTTAAGTGTAGGGGAAATAAGCCTTAGAAACTATTCCTTCATTTGCCATTTGCTTGTTCCTTAAAATGATGGGTAATATATCAAAACATAGCATAAAAAGGTAATTTTGACCAAAATTTAATTTTTTTTATAACACATACCGACAAAAACCGAGTATTAATAGTGTCTCATGGATAGGAATGTGTATGACTAGCAAAAAAACCCTCAAAATTCCACCTTAAAATGTGAGGTTCGCCTTTAGATCTATAGAAATTCGAGTATCCATAATTGATACCCAAGATAGTTTATACCTTTAGCTTGTTCGAGTTAAGGTTAGAATGTAGTCATATGTGTTTATTCCGTTGTTACGGATGTATACGTATGGTCTTTGTCGCCTTTTCTGAAACATTTGTATCGGTATTAAATTATATGAGTGTACCGATAGTATATTAAATTCTAGAACTTGTTTTTGTGATGCATCCCGAGACCGCATAGTAAGAACTATGATTTGCTTGATAAAAAGACACTAGGACTAACCCATGTATTAAACCTGTAATTGTTATTATGGTCACACCGATCATGTAACTATCCTACACCCTTGCCATGCACTCATTTTTAGTGCAGGATACCCCTAGTACACCCCTCCGAGCCTATCCTTTTTCACGGTTCTCCTAATTTTTTAGTTAATCCAGACTATTAACAAAGAGCATTGTTACCCTTGAACCAATTGTTACACCTAAATCACCTTATCCTACCTTGTATGTACTCAACTTTAGTACATTATTCTTTTAACCCAAGTTAATTATTTGAGTACATGGTTGCTAAGTCTTTATCCTTGTAAATACAATTTTGGGACGATTGAGATTCATGATAGTTTTCATCTTATGAAGAATTGGGGAAGAAGTAATTTATTACCCCCAATAGAGCTCAATAAGCTCCATGTTATGTTGATCCACCTCAAATCGGGTCATTAGTTAGATTGTAAATATCGAGTATGTAAAATTTCAAGTGTAGGGGTGTATCTATAAACCCCCATGATGTATTATATGTTTAAACAATGGCAGGGCAAAAGTGTACGAAAAAAATGTATATAAAAAAGTGAAAAAAATGTATGGGCTGCCATTTGCTTATGTTTATGTTTATCATAGAGTCAAGAAAAGAAAAAGAAAGAGATTGATGTAGAGTTTGTATATCTTGTCTGAGTTTTTGGCTTAGCAACCCAACCAACGTGTATTCTTATAAATAATTAGCTAACCCTTCCACTCCAAATTCACCCAAAAGCCACCCAAATGTATCCCATCTATTTTCGTTTCCATTAATGTTATCTTACACCTACACCCCACAACCTTTTAAAAGCCATCTTTGACAGTAATGACAAGTATTTGCGCCTAGTGGTGGAGGTTTTGATCATTTACCAAGCCTATGGTAATTTATATACTATGACAGATAATGAGTGTTGATTTTTCGTTTCCCATAGTTGATATAATTTATTATACACCCGAGTAAAGAGAGAATCTCAAACACTTATGTGAGGTGCTAGTATATACTTTTCGTGCTTTTAATTACGAGGTCTAGAAGGTTGTGTTGTAAAATGCTTTTAAAGGGTAGGTTAAATGCCCCCGATATTGCTATTGTCTAGGTAGAAAAGCTCATTTGCTTGAGGACAAGCAAATCCCAAGTGTAGGGGTATTTGATGAGGTGTCATTTTATACACTTTTTCGGGGCCATTTAACCCCTTAAATCATGCAAATATGTCCAAATTATGTGCTTAATCATTTATTTTCAAGGTTTTAGCACTTGGATGGCATTTGGAGGAAATACACATGAGTTGGGCTCGTTTGGAGAAGAAACGGACAAGATTACGACTCTACACCAAGAATCATGAAGAATTGTGCATACAACGCGTGGAGACGGCGTCGCCATCATAAAGCAACGGTATCAAGATCTTCATCGTGATGGCGTCAGCGATCTAGCGACGGCGTCATGACGTGGCAGACTTAAAGAGGATCTAGAATCATCCACGTGGCGACGGCGTCATGACTTCAAAGCGACGCCGTCACACCGTTTTTACTATATATACAAAACCGATTTTAGGGTTTTAAGTATGTAACTTTGTATAACTTTTGGGAGACGAACCCTAGTCATTCTAGCAGCTTTTTACGTCGTTTTTAGGGCCTCAAAATCCTATTGTAACTCCTTCAATCGATGTTTTAATCAAGTAAGATTGTTTATCATTAATCATTCAATATGTCTATGTGTTGTTTGATTGATTTATTTGAATTATTATATTCTTGCTTTCTTTATTCAATGTTATGACTAAACCCCCTTTGTATTTAGATATAGATTGCCTGGAAATTTAGGTTGTAGATCCTTTTAATGTTGCTTCTTGTTGATGGATTTGCGCGTTAGGCTTTAGAAAACTAGCCAAAAGATATTAAATTGGCATATGAAGTCTATGAAACGTGATGTGTAGAAAGGAAACCCATTTCCCGGTAACAGTCCTTCATACTACCTTACCTCAATATGGTTATCTTTCTTAAGATAATTCACATGCATTTAATATACTCTAGAGGGCCTTGTCATAGTCTCATACTCCTTACTTGTGCGTTGCCTTTCCGGAATATTAAATAGACGATTTATAACCGATGCCGGAACGCGTCCGATGACGTTTCTCAGTTTTTACGCAGTTTAGCTCCTCGGTAAACTGTCAGATTTAAACGTATCGTATAAAATTTAAAGTAGATGACCGGAATGGGTCGGAATACTAACCGGGAATTTATGGGGTGTGACAATATTTAGTTTAATTATTAGTTAATCAAACCAACCTCTCAAAACCATAATTTTGCTTAATTTCTATAAAATATAAAAATACAAAAAGAATCTTCTCTCACCCCCTAGAATTCTGTTAGACCGTGTTCGAGCCTTCCCAACCTATTCCCTTAGAGAACGATAACAACCCACGAGTCTTGCCTATACTACACTGCAACGATTAAGTACACTATCTAGGGGATTGTAAAGCTTCCTGTGAAGTCTTCACAACCTCCACATCACTAGGTTATAGACAGGTCTTTAGGATAGTTGGAGATTAATCACTGCAACTTGGATGCCCTACCTTTGTGACTTGCAGGGGATTCAGGATGTAGGGAAAGTATTGGGCGACCTCAAATACCATTCGGGTTTGTTGATAATAGAACCACTAATAAGATGATACTTAGACATTGCACAGGAAATACACATCATAACAATAGTAATGAAATAACTAGGTTAGCACGCCTTTCTCCCTGATCACTTCTAGCTATTTACTTTTCGCAATTTACTTTCCTGTTAAATTTCAAATCAATTTAAAACCATTTTTAAAACGTGACACAATCAAATTAAAACTAGTTAAACTTAACTCTTGGGACGACCTCAGATTTACCAACTACTGCACTACATACGACCGGGTTCTCTGCCCGTTAGTACGTGTAGACATCGGTAGACGAGTTTTATAAATTTAAAACTTGCAAATTTAATTTAACAATTAATACGCATCAAGTTATAAGCACGTAAACATAACATTTAGTTAAACATGCTGCTAGCAGGTATAGCAATGCAGTATAAGTTCCATAGTAATAGATTAGATCATGTATCGACTTTAACCATGACCACAGTCTTTCTGTATTAATGTTGGTGTAAGAGATTCGATGTTTTGAGTAGACTTCATTTTGGGGTCTTGCTCTTCTTGATCTGACTTTATAGAAGTTCTGAACTCTTTAGACTTCATTTCGGGGTCTTGCTCTTTCTGTATTAATGCAGATGTAAGAGATTCGATGTTTTGAGTAGACTTCATTTCGAGGTCTTGCTCTTCTTGATCAGACTTTGTAGAAGTTCTGAACTCTTTCCTCGAGCTCGGTTATCCCAATAACAACACTCTCATCATACCTTGTGGCCACTTCTTTAAATGAACATCGTGTCTAACTTTGACTCTTCTAAGAACAGTTCTTTAAAGTCTGTACTTGGAGCGATTTGTTTTAAAGAAATCATAAACTCATTGCTCCCCATCTAAAGACAACGAAGATCATAATTCTTGTACACCTTGGGTTTGTTTGAAGGTTTGGGATGTGGTCAATAGATTGGAACATGAACTCTCGGGCGAAGTTGATCACTTGCAGTAGAATAGTCATAGTCTCTTATCTAGCTTCGCGAGTAAACCAATCATCCGTAGTTCTCATATAAAATTCCAACATACCATTGATGTGGTTTGTATCTCTTTTCTTATCAAAGACGTTATTGTACACATCTTCAACTTTGTCGTCTATTTTATTGGACTCATCTACTGTCATTAACATCCTTCCCGAAACCTCGGCAAGGTCACATGCAAATGACGCTCAGACTTTCACGAGTATGTCAAAAGGAGATATATCATCTTGCACGACCTCTTCCCCCCACGTCTTTGTTCGTACCCCATAATTAACACTATCCAAACCTGATCTTATGTCCATAACCGCTGTTGTAGAACTGCGACAGGTATCTTTGATCCTTCAAAGCCTGACAGCTTCTCAGTTTCACCCGACATTGCCACAGTTGTTGAACCTATTTTCCCTGCTTTCGTTAAGAATCAGTCGTGCATACCTGTAAGGTCGCTTAAAGAGCACTCAATTCTAAGAACTTCATGAGGGGGCGTCTTAGTGGCCATCTCGGCCGAGACAACCATTATGTTGGTTAAAGAAGGCTCATTGGCCACAAATCAATACATACGTAAATGAATTTGTTAAAAAGTGTTACACATGTCAAACCAACAAAGGCCAGTCTCAAAACATCGGATTATATATTCCTCTTCCAATTCCAGAAGCTCCATGCAAGGATATATCCATGGATTTTGTTTTAGGATTACCACGTACACAAAGATCTTCTAGTTTAGTATTTGTAGTGGTTGATCGTTTTTCAAAAATGGCGCATTTTCTTCCTTGCTCAAACATCTGTCACATCACACATTGCTGGTATTTTCTTTCGGGAAGTAGTTCGGCTTCATGGGGTGTCACAGACTATTACTAATTTACTTCGATAGAGACACCAAAATCTTTCCCACGTAGCTGTGATTTTGTTGATGGCTCGACTATCAATACACGTACGCTACGTCTTGTTCCACTTTTGGCGCACTTTATGGCGACTTTTTGAGACTGGCTTGCAATATAGCAGCTCATTCGATGCATGTGTATTGATCCCACAATGGGATCTTTGTTTAGCTTTTACTGAATTTGCTTAAAATAACATGGTCAATCGTTCAACGGGTAAAACACAATTCTCTTGTGTACCAGAGCCTCCAAACCACACACTTGATTTGGTTCCTTCACCCAAATCCCATGCTATAGCATTGTTGCTGAGAATTTTGCTAAAAAGATCGAAGCATACAAACTAATGTCCGACTGAAACTTGAAGCTTTTAATGCTAAATATAAGGACAACGACAAGCATCGTTGGACCAAGATTTTTACAAAATTTGATATTGTTGTGGCGCATTTACGAAAAGAAGTTGGCATCAACAAGTTAAAGAAGAAGAAGATTGGTCCTTGTCGAATTTTAAAGATAATAAATGACAGGGCATATGTAGTTTATCTACCCGAAGACATGGCAATCTCTAATACCTTCAACATTTCTTGTTTGGTTTATTACTACTTTCCTGATAAAATCCTTTACTTTGATGAGAACTCGTGCTTTTCAAGTGTAGGAGAATAATGAAGGAGATAACCTGAAAACAAATTAAAACTTAAGGAACAAGAAATCCAAGTCACATCAAAACTTTATGTTTTAGTAGAAAACTTTTCTTATGCTTCTATTTTATTTGTCCATTAGGATATATATGCACTAACAAAACCTTTTATTTTAGTCACTTAAAAATTAGAATTTTAAGAAGTCTATTTAAAGTTTTAAACCACATTCCAACATAATTGAATGCATCCAATTCATTGTTAAAATTTTAATTCAATTTTTGTTCTTCTTTACTCGTGAAGTCAAGTAATCAACATGTTTTTTTCGTCTGCACTTCTTCATGTTCACTAGCGTTTGTTGTGAACAAACCAGCCTTCCGTTGTCCTACTTTAGAAATGATGACGAACAAGGAAAGATTACCCGCGCGTTGCTGCGGGCGTTATTTTTTCGCGCGTTATTACGGGGCATTTTTTTTGTTCGGGTTAATTTCTTCGGTCTCATGTTTAATAGTTTGTTTTTTTCCTCATATTAAATGACAAATTTTTTTTTTCTATAAAGGGGATATTTTTATTTTATTTTTTGGCCCAGGCCGATAGAAAGTCGTAAACGTAATTTTTTTTTTCTTCTTATTTTTGACAAAAGAAAGAGGGAGTTATAAATTTTTTTTTTTGGGGCGTTATGAACAGTAACAAAGTATAAAATATTTTTGGGCCGTCATGAAGTAACGCGGTATTTTTTTATCTGAATGCGTCGGTACTTTTGTAAAAAAAATTTTCTCCTATTCTTTACTCGTGAAGTCAAGTAATCAACATGTTTTTTTCGTCTGCACTTCTTCATGTTCACTAGCGTTTGTTGTGAACAAACCAGCCTTCCGTTGTCCTACTTTAGAAATGATGACGAATTCCACCACCGCTTTGTATAATCAAATAATGAGGAATACCACATATCTATCGCTAGTTGACAAAAGATAAACAAACTCTATCTACTTGAAACCAACTCAAAAGATAAAACAAACTCTATCTACTTGACAAATCTATAACGTCATATGAGGCAACAATTTAGGATCCAGTATAACAAGGATTTTTTAACCCACGCTCGCTGTGGGGCACGGGCATGATCGTTATCAAAATTGGTAGATAACTACGGAAACTATTAATGCATGATCGTTATCAAAATTGGTAGGTAACTACGGAGACTATTAATGCAATTTACGTTACCCAAAAAGCTCCACTCAACATTCACCTGTTTCTCCAGTTTAAAATCTTAACACTCAAATTCTGCACAACCTAAATTAAAAGTAAAGTGCAAAAACAATCCAGTGGTTCGTCCATTTTGACCAACAATCATCCCTCTTGGAATCTGTTGGCATGTATCTCCAAATGTTATCGACAGAAATGATTATTAGTATCAAAATAATGAAAACACACGAATGGTTTTCACATTATACCCAGTTAATATATGCATAAATCAACTGAGCTCAACAGTAGAGATATACCATAAATTGACTACTGAAAGGGGTGAGCATGTGTCCAAGACCGGACCGGACCGGCCAAGACCGAAGACCGAAATGGTCCATATTGCCGGACCGCGGACCGGACCAAAATGGTACGGTCCGGGTCGGTCTTCGGTTCGGTCCTACACGGCATTATCATCGGGTTTTTGGTCGGACCGGACAGAGGACCGAATTGGTCCAAAATACCGGACCGCGGACCGGACCAAAATACCTTCGGTCCGGTTCGGTCCAGTCCGGTCCTCACCCCTAACTGAAACAACAATTACAAGTCCTAAATATTCAATTTCAGAGCTAATATAAGTTTTAGCTCACAACTCACCATTTCAAACTAACAAGTGAACTTAAACAATGACTCACAAGCACGAGTGCTTGGCATCACAATTTGAAACTAAATGCCAAATTTTTTATCACGAAACAGAAATTAAACTTATATGGGATAGGAAATACTCTGCTAATGCATTTCATTTTACCGCCATATGTTGTAAAATCAACAGACAACACTTGTGAAGCAAATGTATAATCAAGTACCGAAATTAACAACTGAAAACATAGGGTTCCAACATAAACTATAAGACATGATAAAACTAAACAAGCACGGATTCAGGACTACAGCATTTAAACCCCAAAACAAACTTGAGTCGAGATTTACTTAGATCTCTGCCTCATCTTTCGGCGCTTCCTCTTCAACCTCCTCATCCTCTTCTTCTTCCACTGTATCACAACAACAATATTCACACATCAGTTTAAATTAATCAAAAATGTTAGCTGCATAAAACAGATTTAACTACATATTGAAACAAAAAAAAAAATCTGTTTTTCTGCTATTTTTAAGCATAAGACCTACAGCTTAACAACTTATTTTTTAGTAAATTAAGCAGATTCTTACAAGCAAGTAAAGAGCTACTAATTTTAATGTGCTTAATTAAGTTGCAAATGTAATATCTCTTTTACAAAGATTTGTTCTCATATAAAAATATTATAATTGGGGGCTTAAGACTAAAATAGGGTAACATTGTAAAATCCATCCACCTTCCCTTGTCATATAACATTTCTTTTATATCACCTAAAATCATTAAAAAATTTGATAATTAATAATCGTCAAAGATTTTTGCTTTCGCAACTTTGTGCAGGTACAATGTTAGTACTTAGCTAGCAACCTTTAACATATAAAGTTGATTTAAAAGTTTCAACAACTTAATATTTACTAAGCAGGTGTTTGTTTCAGCTCATGGCTTATTTTTTTATTAGAACGGCAATTTTAACTATCTCGCAATATTCACACGACAAATCAATCTCACATAGTCCTAAGCAAGACTTGAACCCACAACCATTTAGTTGGGGAGCTCACACAACCAGACACAATTGGACAATGGGACCAGGTGCATTTACGAAAATTTATACGAAACGAGGAACACAAATTTTTGGGACCAGGTGCACTTAGGAAAAATTTAACAAAATTTAACACTACGCCGCAAAATTCCATGGGGTCCCGGCACCCCGTGGTTCCGTCCCTGCACACAACAAGGGGTACCATCGGGACACAAGCCCTTTGGTCAGCTTATCACTTATTCGGTTTTAGGTTTATGTTTCATAAGCTCGGTTTTTGTGACTTACTTTGAAACTCTTCGGCTTTTATAAGTTTATTATGTCATAATATACATACATAAGCCAAAAAGTTTCAAAATAAGCGACAAAAACTGAGCTTATGAAACATAAGCCCAAAACCAAATAAGCCATAAGCCGGCTATATAAGCAAGAACAAACACCCCATATATCAAATTATTTCAAACAGAACAATAAATACCAAGCTAATAACATATTAGCTCAATACTCAACAATCAGCTATAAAAAAATAGCAAAATGATAATATAAAATAAGAATAAGCAAATTTAAAAAACAATAAGATAACTTATCACTTAATAAAAATTAAAAAGGAAGAGATACACAAAAAGACCCGTTAACAAAACAGCATTATAATAACTAACGGTAAACAAAAAAAGAAACAATCTGACTACAAAAAAGTTACAATAAGAATAAATAAAAAGAGATGTGATTGTTGTAATACCTTAGCTCTCATGGTGACGAATGAAAGGTTGTTGTTAACAGTGCAAGTGACGGAGTGTTTTCCAACGGCGGTTAATGTGGCGGTGAAATGGAATATATAGTAGATGAAACCCTAAGTTGGTTATTGGGATAATGGTGGGTTTTTCAGTTGGGCTTGAGCTATTTGTCTCTGGGCTAAAATTGCTTTTGAAATTTGGGTTGTTGTTGTTGACAAAATCGGTTGGCCTTAAATTGACTTGGTTTTAGATGAGAAGAAAAAGAAAATCTTTAGTGATAGATGAATTAAAAGACGTTAAACTTCATAGCAGGGATGTTGATCGGTTATTAGGGCATTCACAATGGTAAACCTATCAAAAGGTTTATAAAGTTGACACCTCATACAATGTCATTAGTTTTTAAAGCTTTTCATATTATAAACCTCATTCCACTATAGATAAAGCTTTTGGTGGTTTATAAACTTGTCATGTAATGCAATGTCATTAATTTTTAAACTTCTTCAAAATCCTAGACCTTTTTATGCCACCTAGACTTGAAATAGTTGCTCACTATGGTGTAAAATTTTTTGGACCTCTTCAAAATTTCTTAGACCTATTCTTAAACCACCATTGTGGATGCTCTTGGGTTGTTTGGTTAAATTTTTTTGTCAAACTGAATCGAACCGAAAACCGAATTTGAAATTGGTTCGGTTTTCAGGTTGACCCGAATAATCCGAATTACACCATTTATTTAAAAAAATATATATACATAGATATTTAGCAAAAAAATATATTTCAAGTATAAAAAGTGTTTTCTTTATATATTTGGATAAAATTTTAATAGTCTTTTTATATATAAAGATATATATAAAATATATATATTTATATAAATTCGGTTTTCGGTTCAGTTTTCGATTCAGATTGTCAAACCCATATCCAACCCGAAAATTAAATTTTTAGTTCGGTTCGGTTACTAATTCGGTTCATTTGTTTTCCGTTCGGTTCGATTTCGGCTTTTGATTTTTTCGATTTTTCTGCTCACCCCTACTTGAGAGTTCAACCTATATATTTTCATTAAAATAAAAATGATAGGAGTTGCTTGGTCATTTGGTGTGTTTAGCGAAGAGCGTCTATTAATATTTAGGAGCTACAAACAGAGCGTTGTGATTGTTAATGTTCATTTGTGTGACAACCGACAATTTCATGTTAACATTTACTCATAAACTATAACGTTTTATTCTAAACAAGTAAATAATAAACTTTACGTATAACCGTTAGGTTATCCCGCGCATAACGAGAACCATCTTTGAACCTTTCACATCGTGCACATTAACATTTTCATGATCATGTTTTCATGTCATGTTAGTCTCGTTTTTAGTAAAGTGATGGTCATTATTATTCTCGAGCCTTATATAGAATTAATATAGTTAACGGGAATTATCTTAAGCTAATTGGGCCTAAGTTACGGGCTTAAAAGCCCATTGGTGTTATATTCGGCCCAATAAGCCAAACCCTTTGTTAAACACTATATAAACCCTTCCTAGCTTGTTAGGAAGGGTGTTGGTTCTCATTTTTCCTACCTAATGAAATCCTTCCAATTATCCTTTTACTCTTTCTCTCTCTAAGATTCTTGTGATTTTCGTGTGTTTGGTGTGAAAGATATAGGCTAACATGTGGTATCAAGAGCCATGGGGTTTTAAGGTGTTTGGATCGTGGTTTTTTTTAGCTTATTCGAGATTATTTTTTACTTTTTAAAGCTACTGCTTATTTAGCTTTTTAGGATTAGTTTGTTAAGCTTTTTATACTTTTCATTTACTAGTTCTTGTAGGCTTAAAATATGGTTTTATCTTTGTTTAAATCTTAGTCTATCTAGTTTTTAGTTCTTTTGTCCTTTTAAGAAAAAGTATTCGAAAACCATAAAAAAGCGGAAATTTTTTTGGTGTTAAAAATGTTAAAGTTTGTGATTTTATGTTAGCTATAGGCTAGATATAGTTAGTTGTGCAAAAAGAATCATAAAAATGATCAAAAAGTGTGTTTTAAAGTGATTTAAAAGTTAGTTTTCCGGAAAAGTTTGAATACTGAGGAATATGTATGAATACTGAGGTTTATGTTTTGAATATTGCGGTTTATGTTATGAATTATGCGGTTTATGTATTTTCCTTATTTCTATGGTTTATGTAATTCTCGAATGTTTATGTTTCACACTTTTCTGCTGTTTAAGACAAGCAGATGTTACACTTTTCTGCGGTTTATGACATTTTAAGGAAACGAGATTATGCCAAAATTTACATTTCACCGCGATTTATGTCTTGAAGTTTCACTGCGGTTTATGTTTTGAAGTTTCACTACGGTTTATGTCTTGAAATTTCTTTGCGGTTTATGTTTTGAAGTTTCACTGCGGTTTATGTTTTGAAGTTTCACTGCGGTTTATGTCTTAAAATTTCTCCGCGGTTTATGTTTTGAAGTTTCACTGCGGTTTATATTTTGAAGTTTCACTGCGGTTTATGTTTTGGAGTTTCACTACGGTTTATGTCTTGAAATTTCTTTGTGTAACATCCCCAACTTTACATTGGATTGCGCAGCGGAATTTAAGCAATTGGGCGTTACTAAATAGCACCATTTACCAAGATAATAGAAAACGACCCCAAATGAGATGTTTAACAAACATGTGTCCCATTATTAATCAGAGTTTAAAATGCGTTAGGTCCCTACAGAATCGCAACCACGGTCTATTACAACCATTGAAAGACAATTGTTTCAAATAAAAGACATTGTTTTAACACAACTTAAGACATTGTTTTTGAAAGACTGGAACACACAAGTAGTCTTTTCACAAATCCATCACACGCACGACACCTCCACGCCATCGTTGCCTTCATCCTTGGTTGCCTGGGATAAAACATGTTTAAAACGTCAACAACAAAGTTGAGTGAAATTCATAGAGTTTAAAGTAATTGATAAGCAATAATCTTTGAACACATAATTAGTTCTCGGGAAAACAATGCAACGAATGCAATGTATAGCAACTTCTTTTCTTTCACGCAATAAGCTCATGACACCGAACATTAACAATACATATGGTATTTCATATGTTAAAGTGCCCCCAAAACAAGGTATTATTGTCATATACCTACTACTTTCTAAATACAAAATGTTCGTTTGACAGGGTGGTCACAATTGATTCATACCCCGGACAGGGTTGTCAAACCCAATAGATCTATTTAATGCATTAGCGTTCACCTTACAAGGCAATTAACGGTTCATGAAATAAGAGACTTCGACAATAACTACTTATGTGGAAACAATCTCGTAATCGGGTCCAGCATACCATAAAATCATATGTGTTCGATTTTATAAAACAAACATGTATCCCTGATATGTGTGAAAACACATATCCGTTTTATATCAAAAATGGCCTTAAAAAGACAAAATTGTACTTTAAATGCTTGAATATTGCTTGTTTTGTCTTTGTGATTGTATAGGTGTGGATAAAGCAAAAATCACAAGAAAACGGTCAAAACCGGACAAACACGGACACGGGAACGGAAGAGCACGCAAAGAGCCGGGAGAAAGCTATCAAAAGTCAAGAATGGTCAACTCAAGTCAACCTTTGGTCAACATGAGTCAAACCACAAAAAGACAAAAATCCAAACATTTCCAAATTAGTCCCTCATTAATTCCAAAATTACAAAAATAATCCCTAAAAACCTAACGGTGTTAACTCTTATAACTAAAAGAGTTAACACCCGTTATTTTCTTATAACACAAATCAAGCCCAAGCCCAATCCCAACACCCGGCCATGATACCTGGCCCATCCCTTTTATAAAAAAAGCCCCAAGTCAACCCCGAGTCAAAACAAATACAAACGCACCCTTAAGTAAAAATGGCGCGAATAGTGGTTAAAC
>BQNB010040258.1:0-47530 GCA_026074375.1 Tanacetum coccineum
ATATATATGTGCGAGTCATTCTACTTACCTAACGTTGCCCATGTTCTCCCTCATATAGATAATGCCGCCAAGGATGAGGACCCGAAGTGCTGTCCGGCTTGCTGCCGAATCACTAAGAGGGGGAACAGGTGAACGGATTGGTAGAGGTGGAAGGGGTAGAAGACCTAGGGAAGGTAATGATAAGCGTGTTGAGGATTCAAATGGTCAAGGAAATTTCCAGGGTTTGGGAGCTGATGGGGGTGTAAAGGGAGTCAATGGGAATGTAGAGGGAGCCAATGGGGGTGCACCCGAATTCTCAACGATCATTGCCCAACAAATGCAGAACCTCTTACTCGCCATGCTAGCTCAGGTTAGTAACCAAGGAAATGCTAGAAATAAGAATGGTAATGTAGTTAATGAGCATGTTTAGAAAAATGTAAGGAATGTGTTAGTAAATGGCAACCGGGTAGGTTCTTCATATAAGGAGTTCTTAGCTTGTAACCCTAAGGAATATGATGGTAAGGGAGGTGCTGTAGTTCTTACTCGTTGGATTGAGAAAATGGAGTTCTGTGCATGATATGAGTGGTTGTAGTGTTGACCAAAAAGTGAAATACACTGCTGGTTCATTTGTGGGTAAGGCTTTAACGTGGTGGAACTCTCAGATCCGCAAAAGCAAGCCGAGAAGTTGTTGTTAGTATGTCATGGAATGACTTTAAGTTTATGATGATACAAGAGTTTTGTCCTAGTCAAAGATCAAGAGTTGGGAATCGAGTTGTAGAATCACTGCCAAGGTTGGGGGGGCTGGCCCATGCTGCGTATACTGAATAAGGTTTTCATGAGTCGGTTAGGTTTTAGTTCCACATTTGGTACCTCCTGAGAGTAGGATGATTGAGAGGTATGTGTATGGCCTTGCTCTACAAATCTGCAGGATGGTGGCAGCAACGGAGCCAAAGACTATGCAGAAGGTAGTGCAGATTTCTAGTGCACTGACTGATGAGGCTGTGAGAAATGGGTCAATTAAGAAGGTTGAGAAAAGAGGAAATGTGGGGGAACCTAGCAAGGATAGGAGTGGAAGGGATGATAATAAGAGGACTAGGACTGGGAATGTTTTTGCTACCACTGTAAAACCCTGTAGGAAGAGAGAATACGGGTACTTGGCACAAGTGTACCACCTGCAACTCCTACCATGTACCTAGTGGACCTTGTCTGTAACACCCTCAATTCAGCTCGGTCAGCGGAAGGGTCCAATGGTGTTAAGTCGTAGCACAATAACTCAAATCATAGAAAACGACTCAAAAAGAGGCGTTTTGAGAAAATTTCATTCATTCGAATAAATTAAAGTATACATCACGGTCCCAATAAGTTTAACAACATCATACAATGTTTTACAAAACATTTTCGAATAAATAATTATTTAGCGGGCCTTCATATCTCCATCGCCGAATTACCTTCAAGGACCTGAGATAAAACCTGCTAAAAGTCAACAATAATGTTAAGTGGATCCATAGAGTTTATATACATAAACAATAAAAATAATTTCCGAACACAAGTATCATTTTTCAATATTCATCTGGATACAACGATGTGGCCATACAAATTTATCGCGGATATTATAACCTCATGACATCGAACCATACCATATATTTCAAATATAAGCCCACTATACACCACTCGCTATGGGTGTATCTTATTCTCTCTATACAGCATCCGTCTGTCATTTTTTTTTCGGACAGACCAAGACCATAGCTAGTCCGTCACGGATTCGAGTGGTAGCCTCCAAATAGTACTATTTCATGTATAAGCGTATGCCTTTTTCCTGACAATTAACAATTCATGATTTTCGCGGGTCTTTTATCTAGCTAGTTAAGCTAACTTATAACAATCAAGGCTACTAGCATACATTCGGGTCCCTTGTGTTCTATTTTAAAATAAGCATGTTATCTCCCTCGCGGGTTTATAAAACAATTAAAGAGTAAAAATGCGAGGCTATGAACTCACTTAGTGATGTCGGACGAGAATATTGATGAATAAAAACTTCGAAAGTAGGCGCTTCCTTCAACCAAGACCTATACAAATTGTAACGGGTCTTAGGTTTCTAGTCGATAAAATAAAACTCAAAATTTAAATATGTATATATACATGTATCTTATATGATGATCAACAATTTATAATTCCGCGCAAGTTTTAATTCTCATAGTCTTCCTAATGTGTTTTACCATGTACTAAATTAAGGCTCATTTTTCCACATTTTGTTACCAATTTTATTCCAAATCCCATAAATGCCCCATTTATGAGTCCATTAAGTAGTTTAGTCCATTTTATAAGTCCAAGACCAGATCTTAACCCATTAATTAGGCCCAAGTGGGTTGGGTCCAAAGTTAAGTCCAATAGGTCCATTCATATACATTAGGCCTAATGGCCCAATATGGTCATATAGTTCAATTTAAGCTTGTTTATGAGTTTATAGTAAATTTTTTGGGTTCGAGTCGGATTTAAGTTTATTATCAGTAGGTTCATCATACAAAAGTTCCCAAAAGGGGGTTCTACCATCTCGGGTTTTAGTCGCAAAAATGCTCTACAATTTTTAGTATTGATATAGACGTAAAAAAATTTATATGTTTATGCTTGCAAAAATAGTTGTATCTTTCAAACCATAAATGATATACTTATAAAATTTATATTCCTAGTTTCATTTTTAAATTGTTACATTATAAATTATAAGTCATTTTTATACTTATTTTAAGTAAATATATAATTAAGGTCACTTCATTATACAAAGGTCAAGTTGGCATTTTTGGCTGAAAATTCACTTTCACCATTTTTGATGCCATTTTCAAACCATAATGAATTGGTTGATCATCCAATTGGTACAGAACCTACATGATTTTATCTAGGTCTCATAGTTTTAGGTTTTTAACCAACTCAGTACGCAATCATGACTTTTTATACGTTCTGTCTAGCAAGGTCAGATTTGATGACTTTTGGTAAAATGGTCATAACTTGGTCAATTTTCACTTTCCATTGAGTATCCAATTAGCTACATGATCCTTACTCAATTCTCTACAACCTAGGTAAATCAAATCAAGTCTAACACTTATGCAAAAATCCAGAACTTACTGTTTACAACAGCTCTAAATTTCTAATGAGTTCTAGCAAGTTTTAATGGTTGATTTAGTCATTTTTACCCTAGATCTACACATGCATTATCACTTTTATTACTTGATCATCAAAATAAAATACATTTACATATAAATTTGGAATGGAAAATAATACAAGAATAGAAAGATAATAAAATTTATAAGATTTTACCACAAGAAAAATGGTGATGATGATCAAATGATCAAAAGAAATATACAAGACTTCACTTCAAGCTTGATCTTCACCCATATTATTTTAGATCACCATTTTTATTATCCATTGCATGTCGTATATTTTTAGTGGAAAACGTAGGAAATAACAAGGGGATTCGGAAAATATAAGTTGTTTTCGATTGCTTGTACTTTTTCCCGGCGACCACAGGCGTGTTTCCGCGGCCGAACGGCGGCGATGGCGGTTTCCGGTGACCGGAAAAAGTTTTCCGGTGGTGGTGGTGGAGCTAGAGAGAAAGTGTGTGTTTTATTTTATAAAAATGAAAGAAATGAGGAAGTAAACTTCCTTATATATATCTTGCACTAGTTTGGACTTTTGACAATAATAATCCTCCCCTCTTTTCAAAAATTAGTTTTTGACACATGAACTTTTTACTTAAATAAAAATACAACTATCGGGCTCGGGATAAACATCCGAGACCATTTTTATTTTACCCGTTACACTTTTATTTTAATTTCTAACAGTAATAAAAGTGTACACTATAAAAACCATCATTCCGGCTCAAGACAATGAACAAAGACGACGTTTGTAGAAATATTAACATTTCAAATTCCATTCCGAAATAAAAATAACGAAATAATATTTACGACAAATAAAATTTAAATGTCGACGCTTGTTATGAAAACTCACAAATAAAACGATATACAACAAAAATTATTTCTAGCGGCATTTTTGTAAATATAAACGTCGATGCTTACGTAGAATTACGCCGGTACTTGTAAAAGTCGCGTAATTTACGAATGTAAGCCCTAATTCTCCTGGTTAGTCGTGAGTTCATATCTCAACATAAAAATGAAAATTATAATTAATACTCGAGAAATAAATAACGATCTGAAATTGACGGATTGTCACAGCATTTCCCCCTAAAAAGGGATCTTCGTCCCTAAAGATCAATTCATCTTGTCGTCCGCTTCTTATTAAAATCAAAGAGTTGAGTATATTTCTTCCACATCTGATCCTCCATTTCCCAAGTATATTCCGGTCCACGACTCGAGTTCCATCGAACTTTCACTATAGAAATCCGACTTTGCTTAAGTTGCTTCACTTCCCTATCCATGATTTCGATAGGTTCTTCGATGAAATGCAACTTCTTGTCGATCCTTACTTCGTCAAGAGGAATAATAAGATCTTCATCCGATAAAAACTTCTTCAAGTTCGAATAATGGAATGTATTGTGAACTCCTTGAAACTCTCGGGTTAATTTTAGTTTATATGCATCCGGACCGAATCTTGATAGAATCTTGAATGGTCCAATATAACGGGGACTTAACTTCCCACGTTTTCCAAATTGTACAACACCTTTCCACGGTGATAC
Organism: Tanacetum coccineum; assembly: GCA_026074375.1. Lineage (NCBI taxonomy): Eukaryota > Viridiplantae > Streptophyta > Magnoliopsida > Asterales > Asteraceae > Tanacetum > Tanacetum coccineum. Next base: position 4,664 of record BQNB010040258.1, read on the forward strand.
TTTCAGCATAACTTTCTACCCACCTCGAACTCCAAAGGTTTACGTCTTACATCTGCATAACTTTTTTGCCTACTATGAGTAGCCAATAATCGGTTCTTGATTTGCACAATCATTTTCGTCGTTTTCACGAATCATTTCCGGTCCGGTGAGTTGGACATCTCCAACCTTACTCCAACATACAGGCGATCTACATTTCCTTCTGTATAGAGCTTCGAAAGGTGCGGCTTTAATACTAGCGTGATAACTATTATTGTATGAGAATTCAGCCAAAGGTAAGTGCTTATCCCAGCCACTACCAAAGTCAATCACGCAAGCACGCAACATGTCTTCTAAGGTTTGTATCGTTCTTTCACTCTGACCATCAGTTTCAGGATGGTAAGCAGTGCTCATATCTAAGTTTGTCCCCAATGACCTTTGAAGAGATCTCCAAAACCTTGATGCGAAACGAGGGTCTCTGTCTGAAATAATCGACACAGGCACCCCGTGCCTACAAACAATCTCCTTCAAATACAATCGAGTAAGCTTCTCCATTTTATACTTCTCATTTGTCGGAATAAAGTGAGCAAATTTAGTTAATCGGTCGACAATGACCCAAATTGAATCATATCCAAATGGTGTTCTTGGAAGCTTTGTAATGAAATCCATTTTAATTCTCTCCCATTTCCAAACAGGGATTTCCGGCTGCTGAAGTAATCCTGACGGCTTTTGGTGTTCAGCCTTGACTTTAGCACATGTCAAGCACTTACTGACATATGTCGCAATGTCAGCTTTCATATTCGGCCACCAGTATAACTTCCTCAAGTCATGGTACATTTTATCCGATCCAGGATGAATGGAATATTTTGATTTATGAGATTCCAACATGATTAGACCTCTTAATCCTCCAAATAATGGTAACCATACTCGTCCCTTCAGACATTTCGTACCATCGGATCTAACTTCAAATGGCTCCCCTTCGCCACGAAATCCTTCGGCACCAATATTTTTTCCCTCCTTGCACTCACTGTTCAAACTTTGTGCATTTCGAATTTGCTCGGGTAAATTGTTATGTACCGTTACCACTAAAGCACGCACTCAAATCGGTTCCTTATCCTTCCTGCTCAACGCATCAGTAAAACAACCACAAAAATTCGCCTTTCCTTTCCCGGAGTGATAACGAATAACACAATCGTAATCACTCAGAAGTTCGATCCATCTACGCTGCCTCATATTTACTCTTTCTGACCAAAATGTTTTGTAGGAACTTTGTGTGATCGGTGTATACCAGTACATTTAGTGCCGTACAATAATGCTCCATAGTCGAAAGAGCAAAAGACCACCGCCTCCCAATTCCCAAGTCTGGGTCGTAAATTTTCTTCATTCCTTTCAAGTTGCTAAGCGTAAGCAACACCTTTTCTTTCTCGTTTTTGCATTAACACAGCTCCAAATCCTTTAAGGGATGCATCACAATACACAACAAAGTCTTCGCTTCCTTTGGGTAGTGATAATATTGGCGCACTACACAATTTCAGCTTCAATGTTTGAAATGCCTCCTCTTTGTCGTCGCCCCACACATACGGCTTATTTTTCTGAGTGAGTTTAGTTAATGGTTTGGATATTAGAGAAAACTCCTTAATAAACCTTCGATAATAACCTGCCAAACCCAAAAATTTGATCAGCACTTGCAGTTGGCGTATCGGTGCAAGCCCATTTTTAATGGCTTCAATCTTTGCAGGATCAACATGAACTCCATTACTATCAATCACATGGCCAAGGAATTGCACGGAATCAAGCCAAGATTATAAATTGAAAACTTGGCGTACAACTTTTTGCTCCTTAGCAAATTTAAGATAGTCTTCAAATGTTTACCATGTTCTTCTTTATTTTTGGAATAGATCAGAATGTCATCAATGAATACAATTATGAACTTATCAAGATACGGTTTGCACACGCGATTCATCAAATCCATGAATACTGCAGGTGCATTAGTCAGTCCAAAAGGCATTACCTGAAACTCATAATGTCCATAACGAGTTCTAAACGCTGTAATTGGAATGTCTTCCTCGCGTATGCGAAGTTGATGATAACCAGACCGTAAATCAATCTTCGAATAAACACTAGAACCTTGCAGCTGATCGAATAAGTCATCAATCCTCGGTAATGGATATCGATTCTTGATTGTCAACTTGTTCAGTTCTCGGTAATCTATGCACATTCGGAACGATCCATCTTTCTTCTTCACGAACAAGACCGGAGCTCCCCACGGTGATGAGCTCGGTCGAATAAAACCTTTCTCTGACAACTCTTGCAGTTGCTTGGACAACTCCTTCATTTCAGATGGTGCTAAACGATATGGCGCACGCGCCACAGGTGCAGCACCGGGAATAAGATCAATACGAAATTCAACTTGCCTGGGTGGCAGAAGTCCAGGTAATTCATCGGGAAATACCTCGGGAAAATCTCGGATAACAGGAACATCTTCTAATCGTTTCTCCTTCGATTCTTGTTCAGTTACTTGAGCTAAGAATAGCTCACAACCCTTCTCGATATACTTTTGAGCCTTAATGCAAGAAACGATCTTCAATCGAGAATTATTTCTATCGCCTTCGATAACCAACGTCTTACCTTCCAGGGGAATCCTAACCTTTTTCTCTCCACATAAAATAGCAGCATCATATCTTGATAACCAATCCATCCCAATAATGATATCAAAACTTCCTAGTTCAATAACCATTAAATCGATTGGAAAAGAACGGTTTAAAAGATTAAGTGTACACCCTTTCCACACATTATTGGTACTTACTACTTCTCCATCGGCCAATTCGACTTCATAGCTAGGAATAACTCATAACCTTTCTCGAATCAAGGGAAACAAGAGACAGAGTTAGCAATAAAAGAGCAAAGTCAACGCGTGATTCACACGGGCGAATTTCGAGTCAAAAGTGGAGAACGCAATGACCAGATGGATATGCATAAACCCCAATACATTCCATAATTCGTTATTCACATCCGAAGGCATCTCGGATCTTTACCCACGTTACTCAAAGGAGGATTAGTCGAAAAGAAAGGATAGAAACGTCAAAACTTCAAGTCGGGTATCTGTAGTCGATAATTTGGATAAGTGTCCAAAGATATTCATGACGAAAGAAAGGAAATAAGAAGTAGATAACAATTGTCAAGTAAGACCGCATCCATAGATGGGTAATTCGACTGGGAAAAGAATAAGGGTACATATGTAGATATCCCTACTTGTATCGCTTGCAAACCATACAAAATCTTGATTTTTCAGAATTATAGTTAAAAAATTGATTTTTATCAAAATCTTACGGTGACTACTATTCAGCCTTGCATGGCTCCTTCTAAATTATACGTAGGTGCACGACTATGTATAATTTAGGAATAGCAATGCAATGCTCAGTTCGTCAAACTAATGTCATCATATTTAAATGTATAATCATGCTTAATTATAAGATAGAAATCAAAAATGATTTTACAGAACCGTTCATAGTATGAAAGTAATTTAATTTACAAGATGTTTAATAAGAAATTTTATGGTGATAGCAAATATTTATAGTTCTCAATTAAAATAACTCATAAAATGATGACAATTTAAATTTTCTCAAGTGATATTATATTAACTTATTAAACAATAAGTGGTTTGCGTGAGCGTAGTAAAGAGTGGTTCACAAAATGGATGGGTGAAATGATTACAATGATAGGGAATGAGTTTAGCCAAAATCATCATGAGATCCATGATATCGATGGCGATTGAGAATACGAGGAGAAGAAGTTACAACACAACTCAAATCATAATGAGTATTCATTCAATGATTGCATCAATCAATAGGAACAATTTAAAGAAATAATAAAAGAAAGATAACAACGACTCATGTAGAATTTAGAAATCAAAAGATAGTATTTTCATTAATCACAAACGAGTCACAAGCTGTATCGTCACACATTACATGTCACCATTTAATGTTATACAACTCCAAGAACTAGTTCTACTAACTGATATCTCAGTTTAGTTAGTGATTCACAAAAGATACTACAAACGATAAACTAATCTACTAAGAGTCACTAGGTGGTCCACGTGGCTCGGAAGGTCCCTCGGTCCCATCAAAAGAAGATTTCTTCGATTTCTTTCTCGGACGCTCAGTACCTTCATCATCGGATGGTGGCTTAGGAACAGTCCCAATGCGAACCATCTCCATATAAAACCTCTTGTTCCACCCATAAGATGCATGTAATCTCCTCTCCACCATATCACGCTCCATACGAGCCAACTCCAACTTCATCTCAGCCTCAACCAACTTCTTCTTCGAAGTAGCATTCTCCCCGCTCTCTAACACCTTCAACCTCTCTAAAACATCACCCAAAACATGCTCAACGTATCCCAAATCCTGATCAAGTATCTCTCTCTCTTTTTCCCTGATCTTATTCTTTGATTTCGGAAGAGCAATCTCAGTTTGGCATGTGCCCAACTCAGCTTCCGTGACTCTAGATCGTGCACGGGACGCCTATAAATCACGTCTCAATGCCCAAGGTGCCAATCCACTGACATAAGATGAGTCATGAGCAGAAGATGGCTCTCCTACCTCAAATACCCCTTGGAAAGTCGCGAACAATATAAGGCCTTTGGGTAATAGTCCCAAAAGTGTCCTCAGGTGCAACATCGGCCTCCTCGTCCTCTAACTCAGAATCGGATGATACAGAATCAGATGACTCCGCATTAGGTGGCTCTGTATTAGGTGGCTCAGAATTGGATGACACACCTCAAGGTGGCGGGGTTTTGTCATCCTCTATCTCATGAGGAAATATCAACTCAGCATCGTCATCGAGCTTAATCTCAACATCTTCGTCTTCAATATCCTCATTTATGAAACACCTGCATTTTACAAAGCCTCCATTCTCCTTCTAACCAACCAATCATTAACACCTGGGCTGATGTGGGTCACATAGGGGAGAAATTGATTCACCAAGCCATTATACGGTTTCTTGGTTTCTTTACTTCCGGTCTTCTTTCGGATCTTCTTCCGGGTTTTCTTCATCATCACCATCATAATCAACTAAATCAACGTCGTTCGGAATGTCAACCATCTCGTTTAGGAAATAAAAATATTTTCAAAATAATGGGGAAACATCCCACAACTTGGTTCGGATCGGGAAAACTGGGTTTTCTTCAGGAATAGCTTTGTTTGGTTCATTAGGGTTCTTCATGACAATCCGCGTCGTATAAATATCTCGTATCAGTATTAAAAATAATTATCATATAATAAATTTACAACATATATATAAATTCATATATATATATATATATATATCAAAATAAAACTTCTCAATCCGGTCTTGTCGGTAATTCAGAGATTCTTCTTGCACCGTTATAGTCAAAAGATTTTTAAACAAAATTATTTTGTAAAAATTTTCTTTTTCAAAAATCTTTTGTTCTCTATAACTTAAGCTCTTGATACCAAACTGTAACACCCTCAATTCCGCTCGGTCAGCGGAAGGGTCCAATGGTGTTAAGTCGTAGCACAATAACTCAAATCATAGAAAACGACTCAAAAAGAGGTGTTTTGAGAAAATTTCATTCATTCGAATAAATTAAAGTTTACATCACTGTCCCAATAAGTTTAACAACATCATACAATGTTTTACAAAAAAATTTCGAATGAATAATTAGTTAGCGGGCCTTCATATCTCCATCGCCGAATTACCTTCAAGGACCTAAGATAAAACATGCTAAAAGTCAACAATAATGTTAAGTGAATCCATAAAGTTTATATATATAAACAATAAAATACTATCCGAACACAAGTATCATTTTCAATATTCATATAATAACAACGATGTGGCCATACAAAGTTATATCGGAGGGATTATTATAAGCCTCATGACATCGAACCTTACCATATATTCAATAAGAGATGTCCACCTACACACCCTCGCTTAGTGTATCTTATTCTCTATACACTGCATCCGTTGTGTCATTTTTCCCGACACAAGACGATAGCTAGTCGTCACGATCGGAGGTGTATCCCTCCAAATATACTATTACGGTATAAGCGTATGCCTATTACCTGGCAATTAACGATTCATGATTTCCGCGGGTCTTTTATCTAGCGAGTTAAGCTAACTTATAATAATCAATGCTACTAGCATACATTCGGGTTCCCTTTATGTTTCTATTTTAAAACAAGCAAAGTTACTCCCTCGCGGTTTTATTAAAACAATTAAGAGTAAAACTGCGAGTCATAAGAACTCACTTAGAGATTAGAAACGAGATATAATCGAATGAATAAAAACTTCGAAAGTAGGCGCGTCATCAACCAAGACCTATACAAATTGTAAACGGTCTAAGGTTTCTGAGTCGAATTAAAATAAAATTCAAAAATTTAAATATGTATAATACATGTAATCTTATATGATGAACAACATTATAATTCCCCAAATTTTATTCTCATAAAAAAAAAAAAATCAACCTTTTCTATGTGTTTTTAACATTACTAAAAATAGCCTCATTTTTCACTATGTTGTTACCAATTTAGTCCAAAAGGCCCAATAGGCCCATTTATGCAGTCCATTAAAGTAATTTAGTCCATTTTTATAAGTCCAAGACCAGATCTTAATAACCCATTAATTAGGCCCAATGGGTTGGGGTCCAAAGTTAAGTCCCAATAGGTCCATTCATATAACATTGGGCCCTAGCTCCCAATATGGTCATATATCTATTTTAATTACAAAAGCTTGTTTATGAGTTTATAGTAAATTTTCGAGTTCTCGATGTCGGGTTAAGTTTATTATCAGTAGGTTCATCATACAAAAATTCCTAAAAGTGGGTCCTACCACCTCGGGTTTTAGTCGTAAAAATGCTCTACAAATTTTTTGTATTGATAAAGACGAAAAAAATTTAATAATGTTTATATGCTTGCAAAAATAAGTTTGTTATCTTACAAAACCATAATGATATACTAAAAAATTTTAAATTCCTAGTTTCCATTTTTAATGTACATTATAAATTATAAGTCATTTCTATACTTATTTTAAGTAAATATATAATTAAAGTCACTTCATTATACAAAGGTCAAGTTGACATTTTTGGCTGAAAATTCACTTTCACCATTTTTGATGCCATTTTCAAACCATAATGAATTGGTTGATCAACAATTGGTACAGAACCTACATGATTTTATCTAGGTCTCATAGTTTAGGTTTTAAACCACTCAGCACGCTAGAAAAACGCAATCAATGACTTTTTATAACGTTCTGTCTAGCAAGGTCAGATTTGATGACTTTTGGTAAAATGGTCATAACTTAGTCAATTTTCACTTTCCATTGAGTATCCAATTAGCTACATGATCCTTACTCAATTCTCTACAACCTAGGTAAATCAAATCAAGTCTAACACTTATGCAAAAATCCAGAACTTACTGTTTACAACAGCTCTAAATTTTCTAATGAGTTCAATCAAGTTTTAATGGTTGATTTAGTCATTTCTTACCTAGATCTATACACATGCATATCAACTTTTATTACTTGAATCATCAAAATAAAATACATTACATATAAAATTTGAATTGAAAATAATACAAGAATAGAAAGATAATAAAATTTATAAGATTTTACCACAAGAAAAATGGTGATGATGATCAAATGATCAAAAGAAATATACAAGATTTCACTTTAAGCTTGATCTTCACCCATATTATTTTAGATCACCATTTTTATTATCCATTGTATGTCGTATATTTTTAGTGGAAAACGTAGGAAATAACAAGGGGATTCGGAAAATATAAGTTGTTCGGATTGCATGAACTTTTTCCGCGACCACGGCAGATTCCCGGCCAGCCAGACGGCGGCGGTCGGTTTTCGCGAGTGACCGGAAAAGTTTCCCCCGCTGGTGTCGGTGGAGCTAGAGAGAAAGTGTGTGTTTTATTTTATAAAAATGAAGGAAATGAGGAAGTAAACTTCCTTATATATGTCTTACACTAGTTTGAACTTTTGACAATAATAATCCCCACCATTCTTTTTCAAAAATTAGTTTATGACCCACAAAAATGAACTTTTTACTTAATAAAAATCAACTATCGTGGCTCGGGATTAAACTTCTGAGACCATTTTATTTTCCGTTACACTTTTATTTTAATTTCTAACATTTAATAAAATGTGTACATTTTAAAACATTAGTTCGGCTCAAGACAAGGAACAAAGACGACGTTTGTAAAAATAATAAAATTTCAAATTTCCATTCGAAATAAAATACGAAATAATTATTTACGACAAATAAAATTTTAAATGTCGACGTTTGTTTATGAAAACTCACAAAATAAAACGAATGCAACAAAATTATTTCTACGACATTTTTGAAAATATAAACGTCGATGCCTTACGTAGAATTCGCCGGTTCTTTGTAAAAGTCGCGTAATTTACGAATGTAAGCCCTAATTCTCCCGGTTAGTCGTGAGTTCATATCTCAACATAAAAATGAAAATTATAATTAATACTCGAGAAATAAATAACGATCTGAAATTGACGGATTGTCACATTGTCGCACATGCTTCAACTGTAACCGCCCGAGACATTTGGAAAGGGATTGTAGAGGTGTGCTGAGGAATGTGAATACTGTCAATGCTAGAAACCCAACTGTTAGGGCATGTTATGAGTGTGGGAGTACCGACCATGTCAGGTCAGCTTGTCCTAGATTGAATAGGGCACGAGGCCCGGAAGAAAATCGTCCAAATCAAGTTGCTGCTAATAACGGGGGTCAGGGTCGTGGAAACCAAGGGAACCAGGCTAGGGGTAGGGCATTCATGTCGGGAGCAGAGGAAGCTCGCCAGGATCCGAACATTATGACGGGTACGTTTACTTTGAACAATCATTTTGCCACTACCTTATTTGACTCTAGTGCCGACTATAGTTTTGTTTCTACTAATTTTATACCTCTGTTAGGCTTAGAGCCTAGTGACTTAGGTTTCAGATTTGAGATTAAGATAGCTAGCGGGAAGCTAGTAGAGATTGATAAAGTTATTAAGTGTTGCAAACTGGAAATTAAGGGTCATGTCTTTGACATCGATTTGGTACCTTTTAGACTATGGAGTTTTTGACGTGATAATAGTATGGACTGGTGCCTAACTAATAGGCTGAAATTATTTGTCATGAGAAGTAGTAAGGATACCACTACCGATGGCAAGTATTAGAGTAGTAGGTGAGAGACCAAAAAGGAAGCGAGATTGTTGATGAGTTGGGGCTACGGCTAGTGACTAAAGAAACATGAAGAGATTGTTGTGGTAAGATCTTTTCATGAGGGTATCTCCGGATGATCTATTTGGATTAACCAATAGAGTTTCTGATTGAGTTAATTTCCCAAGCAATGCCGGAAGCAAATGTCTCCTTAATCGTTTGCACCTTCTGAATTGGAGGAGTTGTCGGACAACTCAAGGAACTCCAAGACAAGGGTTTCATTCGAGCCAAAGCTCATTCCCTTGGGAGCTCCGTGATAATTTTCGATAAAAAAAGGATGGTTCTTTTAAAGGATGTGGCATTGATTTATAGAGAATTAACAGGTTGCTTGTTAAGGAATCGTATCCGCTTCCTATGAAATTGATGATGCAATTTATCAACAGCAAGGGTCGCAGTATTTCCTCGAAAGATATATTCTTAGGTCTTGATATCATAGCAGCTGAGAGTGCATGAGGCATGACATATCGCAAAGACTTAGCGTATAGGACCTCGTTATGGACATTATTGAGCTTCACCTGTAAAATGCCCTTGGTCATGACTAAATGCCCAGCAATATTTTATGGATTTGATGAAACGAGTTTTAGGGCCGTATCTTGATAAGTTTATGATAGTGTTTATAGACGATATCTTAATCTACTCTAAGACTCAAGAGGAGCATGTAAAACACTTAAGGTTAGTCTTGGAACTGCTCAAAAAGGAGAAACTGTATGCTAAGTTTTTAAGGTGAATTATGGCATGATAATACAGTTTCTTGGGCATGTGAAAATGGTAATGGAATTCAAAGAGGACCCTAGTAAGATTCGAGCTGTTAAGATTGGAAAGCCCCTAGAACTCCGACCGAGGTTCGTTAATTCTTAGGATTGGCTGGGTGATAATCGTATTTCATTGAGAACTTCTCTAAGATAGCTAAGGTCTCTTACTATCTTGACTTCAAAAAGAAGACTTATTGATTGGGGTGAGGGAACAGAATTGGCAACGTCAGACCTTGAAGGATAAGTTATGTAATGCACCTGTTCTAGCTCTCCCCGATGGACCAGAAGATTTTGTGGTATATTGTGATCGTCCGAGATAAGGAACTAAGTAGCTGTGTTTTAATGCAAAGAGGTAAGTGATAGCCTATACATCAGCAGTTGAAAATTCCATGAGAAGAAATTATACTAACTACCCACATTATATAGTTTGGTGCGGTCGTGTTTCACATAGATCTGGAGACCGTTAGCTGTATAAGGACAAAGAGTGGACCCATCATAACGGATCATATGAGTCTTCAGCATATCTTTGGTCAGGAAAGAGTGAATATGCGACAGCGATCCGCTTAATAGAGTTATTTAGTGATTATGACTGTGAAATTTGCTACCATCCTGGTAAGGCAAATGTGGTGGCTGATCCCCTAAGTAGGAAGGAAAGAGTAAAGCCTAAGAGAGTTAGAGCTATGAATATGATCCTTCAGTCGAGTATCAAGGATAGGATACTGGCGGCTCAGAAGGAGGTTGTGCATGAATTTGCAGTATTGCAGAAAGGTTTAGATGAGATGATAGAACAGAGAAATGATGGAACCTTGTACTACCTGGATCAAATATGGGTACCTTTGAAGGGTGAGGTGAGAACCCTGATAATGGGATGAAAGCACATAATCGAAGTACTCTGTATCACCCAGGAGCTGATTAGGATGTACTATGACAGAGAGATATGTATTGTAGCCTAGAATGAAAAAGATATAGCCTGAGTATGTTAAGTAAACTGTTTACAAACTTGTTGAAGGTTAAGACTGAGCATTCTAAAGGCCCATCTGGCGTTGCTCCAACAACCTGAGATTCCCGTATAGGAAATTTGGAAGGGAACATGATTTAGTTGTTGACTAAGTATTGCCTAGGTACAAGTAGTGGGGCTTGACACAATCTGGTCATATGTACCGATTGAACTAAGTCTAACTCATATTCTACCTATGCGTTAGGATTATAAGATAGGAAAGGTGGCTAGATTTATTTGAATTAGATAGTAGCACAGACATGGTGTCCCAATCTCGATTATATCAGATCGTGATAGTCGTTTCACCATACAAGGTTTTGGCCAGTCAAATGCAAAGGCATTAGGAACTCGTTTAAAAGGAAGGGAACAGAGTATGGCTTATAACCCTCAGACCGATAGACATAGTGAGCGTTACTATTCAAAAACTTTGGAAGACATGCTTAGAGCGTTGCGTCCTAAGGGCCTCGTAGGGGGGAGTGGATGTTTCATCTTCCGTTGGTTGAGTTTTCGTATAACAATAGTTATCATTCTAGTGTGAGAATGTGCAGGCTGTTTTTGAGGCATTGTATGTGTATAGGAATAGTCGTGGTCGCAATTATTGTGGGTGAGTTGGAGAAGGTCAGTTGATAGGACCTGAGTTAGTGCAAGAGACTACTGAGAAGATCTCGCAGATTAAGGATAGACTTAAGGCTGCGCGTGATCATCAGAAAAGTTATGCTGATAAGAGGAGGAAGCCTCTAGAGTTTAGTGTAGGTGACTATGTCTTGCTCAAAGTGTCGCCTTGGAAAGGTGTGGTACGCTTTGGGAAGAAAAGGAAGTTAGCACCTAGATTTGTTGGACCGTTTGAGATTATTAAGAAAGTAGGCCATGTGGCCTATCGGTTAGATTTGCCTGAGGAATTGAATGGTGTTCATGACACGTTCCACGTGTCAAACCTTAAGAAGTGTTTGGCTGATCCAACACTGAAAGTGCCTTTGGATGAGATTCGAGTTGATGCTAAGTTAAATTTTGTGGAAGAACCTGTGGAAATTTTGGAAAGAGAGTTTAAGAAGTTGAAGCGTAGTAGGATTGCCATCGTCAAGGTTCGGTGGAATTCGAAAAACGTGGTCCCGGAATTTTACGTGGGAACAGTGGGGGGAAAAAAAAGAAAAAAAAAATCAGATAAATTGAAGTACCCGCATTTGTTTAGTGATGTTAGTAGTTGAATTTCGGGGACGAAATTCTTTTAAGGGGGGTAGAATGTAACCTTTGCCCTTTTTGTGTTTTGAATATTCCATTTATAGTCCTTTGACTATTTGACTTTGGTCAGTTTATTCAGATTTGTACCGTGTTGACGGTGGTGATTTTTATGAGATATGTGATGATTTGAGGTTTATTGTGATTAATAATCCTTTTTAGAAGGTGTAATTGTGATATGTGTATTCCGGGTGGTTGACCCGTGAATTTTTGAGAAATGCCAAAAAAAGGAGTTTGACACTACCGTTAATGTCCAAATCGAGTTTTAAAGGGTTTAAAGTGTAAATATGGAAAGTAAATACTCTAAGTTAATGGAAAAGTATTTTTAAAGTGAATAAAAATACTAATTAACTTTGGGGTAAATTTTATGGTTGAGTTTTACAAGCTTTTGAGTGATTTCGATACGAAAAAGTCCTAAGACCACTTAGATCCTTGGCGTTATGGAAGCTGTAGGGAACTAAATGGCTAAATTTTAGCAATATGTCCCAAGGTGTGTACACTTATATTCCTTTTCACCTCATTTCCACTAATTCTTATCATTTTCAAAAAAATCAAAAACACACACTTGTGTGTGTAATATTCAGGCCTGAGAACTTCAACAACAAACCAAAACACATAAATTTTTTGAAGATTGACCAGAAACAAATTTTTTTGGAAAAAAGGACATAAATATTTGGGGTTGATTCTAGTGTTTGGTTATTCATTTAAACAACGTTTGGGTTGTCCGGTTCGTGTCGAAATCTACAAATTTGAAGATTTTTCTTGTAAGTTTTCAAATTTAAATTTCGTTTGTCCTTTTGGGTTTACTTTGATGCATAGATGTTAGTTGTATATTTTGATCGTTGTGAAAATCGATTTTCGAAAATGAAACGGATGATTTAAGGGGTGTTTGGTTCGTGAATAGTAAAAAGGAAAAAGGGGAATTTTGTAGTTTTGATGTTGTGGTCGTGATGGTTGAATAATATATGATGCTAGAATGATTATCTTTTATAGTAGCTTGTATAGCTTATTCGGGCTTATTTTTATGCTATTTCTTGGCTTATTTGGGCTTATATGCCACGTGTGGTTTCTCAAAATTACTAGGGAAGTGATTTTGATTATTTTTGTGTTATGGCGTATGTTGTGGACTATTTTTTAGGCTTATGGTAGTAACCAAATGCGATAAGTAGCTTTATAGCTTATTTTCAAGCTAAATACGTAGTATGGAGGTTATGGACTCACGGCCCAATAAGTCCATTTAAGCCATGGCTTAATGAAGGGGCTTATTGTGGTCTGAATTATTTTCTACTAATAAGTATGAGCTTATATATGTTGTTGGGCCTTGGTTTTGGGCTTGGATCGTATTTTGGACCTATAAATACTATAACGGACCCTTATTGGGCCTTAAAGCCCAATAAGCGATATTTTGTCATTTTAAGAGTTTTGACGGACTTTTTGAAAAGCGAAATGTATTTACGAAGTGATATTGATCATTATTTCGAGAAAAACGTTTTAGTAGACCGTAAAGATTGAGATTTTGAAATTTGGTCGAAAAGTGTCGAATTTGTGAAGAATTGTTGAAAATAAGGTTTGAAACCTTGGAAAACGTTGTATAAACGTACGGGTCATGTTGAAATTTCGTAAAAAGTTTATACTTAGAAATTTTCTTAAAAACATGAATTTTGATTTTTAATAATAAAATAATATTTAATTATTTTATTTATTTTCACTAAAAGACGAAAAATATAATTTTTCTCGAAACTTCTTTAAAGTGTTTATTATGGGTAAACGTTTCATTTTTAACCGTATAATGACTATTTTGAAGTGTCTAAGGTTTACCGAATGGACTTGTCGAGATATATTTATAATTAATAATTATAAATATTTATTATATTACTTATCTATTTACGCTAAATAGTATAAGTATGTATTATCGGAGAATGAGATTGATATGATTGTGGAGATAAGTTGTCAACCATCACACCACTAAAAACTGTTTTGGGAAATTGTACAACGTGTCTAAACTCTATGCATCAAACGTAAAGATTGTTTTGGAATTGGATGATTAAATTGGGACATTAACTGGACTAGGTCGTGTGCGGGCGTCGTTGCATTTGCTTGTGTGATTGAGATTGGGTAGCTAAAGACTTGCTTGAGGTGAGTTCTCGTAGCCCCACTTTTTACTGGTTTTTCCATTGGGGGAAAATGATACTCAAATGTGTTTTGAAATGTTTTGAATTGATCTGTGCGAAATGTGGTTTTGTTTTTGGGACAAGATATGTGCTTATGACTGCTATGTGAATATTATGCATGATTGTTTGGATCGGATGGGTACGCCTACCCAGTGTTGTGAGATTATTAGATCGGATGGGTACGCCTACCCAGTATTTGTGTGATTATTGGAGCGGATGGGTACGCCTACCCAGGTTTGTGTGTGGTCCTGCCCTAATTTTAGTGCTCCAGCTGGTAGGCCCTTTAGGAGCGTAAGTGACATATGGTTATTGGTTAGCGGTGATGCTAGAGTTGTTTGCATATATTCACTGTCATATAGCACTATTGTCCACTGTTGAAATATTGGCACAACTTTTGGGTTTAAGGTCAAACCTACGAGCTCATCAACATTATTGTTGACATTTTCGAATATCATTTTTAGGTGAAGTGAAAGAGGAATAGTTTGATGATTAATAGCAGACTTAGAAATATCCCGAGTGGAATTTCGTTTGAAGTCTTGCTTGCTTGTTATTTTGATTCTAGTTTTGGATGTTTTGGATTAAGTTTGGATTTTGGTCCCCTGTGAGGGCGTTGGAATAATTGTAAGAGATTATGGATTTTAGTCGCGATTGGGACATCACTTGAGTTTGTTCAAGGTTGATGGTCTTCATAGCACTTGGAGTTTATGCAATGTAGTTTTCTCTATTTTGTACCTTATGTTGTGATTGATCACTATTTGAAAGTGATGGATTTATTTATTGGAAAAATAGATTCGAAACTTATGTGAAGTCAAAAGATCTAGATCTTTGGCATATTATTACCGATGGTGATTTTCCTCCTATTTAAAATAATCCCGAAACTAAAAAGGATAAAATTGTACCTTTTCATAAACAAAACGATGATCTTAAAAAGAAACTTGCTAAAAATAATGAAGCTAAACTGGTAATATACAATGCTTTACCACGTAAAGAATATGAAAAAAAATTTATGTGTCAAACCGTAAAAGAAATTTGGGATACTTTGTTAATCACTCATTAAGGTAATAATCAAGTCAAAACAAACAAAATAATATTCTTTCAATCAATAGAACAATTCATGATTCCGGAAGAGGAATCCAATAGATAATGCCTTTGCTAAATTTAACATTATTAGTATACAATTCTAATAAAGCACTTGATGAAGGTTTCTAGCAAGAATTGTGTTAGGTATTTCTAGGGCATTACATCCAAAATGCGCCAAAAGTCACGGATATTGAAGAATCAAAGAATCTAACAACTCTATCACTTTGACGAAACTCTTGGAAATTTGAAGGTTTATGAAGAAGAATTTAGAAAGAATTCCAAAATCGTCAAAGCTAAAGAGAACAAATAGATCTATACCTTGGAAAGCTAGAAAGGATATCTAGTGATATGATTAAGCTCAACCTAATCTGATAGTGAAGATGAAGAATACTCCATGGCCCTAAGATACTTTCAAGAATTCTTCCAAAAGACGAGACAATTCGTAAGACAACCACACTGAATAAAGAACATCCTTCAAAGAAATAAAGACGTACAAAAACGGCAAAGGCGAAAGAAATTCAAGTGGTGAGATCCAAATCATTTCATCTGAAGAATGTTCCGAACCAATCAAATATCAAATCAAAAGGCGTTTGTTGGTGATCATGAGTGATAGTCGACGAAGATGAAGATGAGAAGACAAAGGACGAAAAGTGGCTTATTGCTAAAGCTTACTAAAGTACTCCGCAACCGAATACATTAGTGATACCAATCATCATTAAACAAAATTAACTTAATAGTGACTATAGTATACTATGCAAAATAGGAACTAAAGTCATTGGCTAACAAATAATAAACTTTAAAACAAGCTAAAATAGAATTAAGAAATGAAGTTCTAGATATTAAAAATAAATTATCTAGGTTAGAAATAGGTAAGAAAGGTAAATGAAGAATGTCAGATTATGTCAAAGAACTTAAGGTTTTGAAAATGAGGAAACCTTAGAAAAGAAATATCCTCTAGCTAAATATTAATGATAGTAGTCACTAACTTAAGAAAATAATAAGTTCTCAAAAACCTTCCGGAGATAAATCCGGTTTGGGATTTAATTTTACCAAAGGGTCACCTAGCGAAAACAAACAAGTAAATTTTATAAGAGCTCAAGAAGTCGAGTCAAATGAAAAATTGATAAAATCAAACCCAAACTCCAAACCAAAATTTATACTTATAAACAATACTAAAATTCCTATTGCAAGTGATGATGAGGTAAAACCTTTTTACAAACCTTCCTTAAAACCCGGAGTCGGATTTACTAAACCCACAATGAGGTCTAAAACACCTCATTCGAGAAGAAAAGAAAACTTTCATCCTCGTTATAAAACACCTCAACCTAGGAGAGACCAAGGTAGACCAAATTACTCTAACACTAATCACACAATGTGGAATCATCTACACCAACCAAGCTTTACTCAATGTGGATGATGTTCACCGTCCATGTGTTCGAATCAAATACAAAACATGTTCGGAAACAATAACTTCGGACCCATGAAACGATGGGGACCAAATGGCTAAATCATCATATCTTCCGAGGTTAATCATCTACAAGCATCCTTTGGCTTTCGTCAAACAAACTGAAGAACTTATATAGGATTTCTATAAATTCTCATCCTTAAAGCTTGCTACCTTGAAGATTTTAAAGTAATTTATCTTGAAGGCTAAGGTACGTCTCACTTTCTAATTACGTAAATTATAGATTGGTATGTGATATACTTAGTATTAGTGATAGATAGGAAATATGGTATCATCTAGAAAGGCCATTTGTTGGTTTTCTAGTGTTTTTAAAAAGAAATTGTTCATTAGGAACATTCTTTCACATGGAATTATCTATGAACCACTATAAAATGTAACTCTTTATGGGCCAAGAACTCACGTAGACGAAGAAAAATGAGTTATTGGATAATATTAACAGAGAAGTAGGATTATTTTGCATCGCAAATCTTGAAAACCTCTATGATGAAACTCCTCCCCCGCCGAAAACATCACCATTGAAGATGATATTATCGAAGAAGAAGCTATTGAGGTTAGTAAAATAAAACCCATAGGCAATGATCTTGAAGACATTTCATTAGAAAATAATCAAATTGTAAATATTAAAGAATCTAAAACTCATCCCCTAGAAAACATTATTGGTAATCTTAAATCAAGAACTCTAGTCGCAGCTTAAGACAAAAGCAAATTCCTTTGCATTATATCCACAATAGAACGCTAAAAATAAAAATGAGGCATTAAAAGATGAAAATTGGGTAATGACCATAGCAAAGAGAACTAAACCAACTAAAACAAATATGTTTGGGAACTAGTCCCAAATCCATAATATGGACCATTATAGGAACAAAAATGGGTATATGAAAATAAACTCATAAAAATGGCATCGTAACTATAAACATCGCAGTTATCCCCAAGGGTTAAAATCAACAAGAAGAAATGATTTAATACGAAACAATGCACCCATAGCTAGACTACGAGTCCATAATAATACTCTTTAGCTTATGCTTGCGCACTGAAGAAAAAAAAAAGTAGACCTTAAGTTATCCCAAAATGGATGTAATGAGTGCATTCCTTAACGGTTTTATCAATAAGGAGGTATTTATGTGCACAACCTCCGGATTCATTGACTTCGCAAACTAATTATGTCTATAGACTTAGAAAGCTCATTAAAGGTCAAAAACAATCCGGTCCAAAATCATGGTATGATCGATTAAAAGGCCTTTCTTATAAACACAATTACTTCATGGAATGGTAGATAACACACTCTTCACTAAAAAGAAAGACTCCAACGCTCATTATTTCTAAATAATGTTGATGCAATTATATCGGATCAACTAGATCAAGAATGTTGTGTGAGATGGACTTTGCAAGATCATGCATTGATGAGTTTGAAATGAGTATGATATAGGGGAACTAAAAAATTTTTCTTATAATTTACAAAAAAAACAATTAGATGAATGGAATAGTTATATGAAATCAATCAAAATCTATTAAAGGAAATGCTTAAGAAATTTTAGACTAGAAGACTCTAATTCCAATAAAAACCCCTATGGTACGGAAACCAAACTCCAACAGAACGACGAAGGTGAATCCGTAGATAATACCAAATATTAGAGGCATGAAAGTAATTTATTATACTGTAAACACATAACCCCCGAAATCTGGTTAGTGTTTGGCCTTATGCACGCATTCAAGAGGGATCCCAAAACCTCTCACCAAAGAAGCGGTTTTAAAAACGTATCTTCCGATACAATAAAGTCACCTAACGCATTTAGATATGGTAACCTCAAAGTATCCGGCATAGAAACAATAGAGTAAGCGGATTCAGATCATGCGAGAGATTACGTAGATCGCAAAGAGCACTAGTGGTGTTTGTCCTACGTTTTGGGATGTTGCCTAAACATCTTGGTTTTTTGAAGATCAAACCCTCATTGCCTTCTCACAACCAAGCGTGAAATATGTAAGAACGCCGAAAGGCATGTCAACAATCTCTATGGAATGAAACAATCCCTCATAGACTATGCGTTTAGGATTAGACGACATTCCAATAATGTATTCCAATAATGTGTGATAACAAAGGGGCTATAGACTTAAGTAAGAATCTCGTTCAACACTCACGAACAAAACACATTGACATCCGCCATCACTTTCTTTGCGATAATATTCAAAAAGGAAATATCTCTATAGAAAAGGTCTCATCGGAAGACAACATAGCCGATATTCTAACCAAACCACTTAAACGTGAGCCATTTAACTACTTACGTCTAGGTCTAGGAATGATGGAACAAATTAATTAAGTTTTCGGCATAATAAAGAAATGATAATCATCAAAGAACAGTTTGTTAAAAATTTGAGAAAAATTTTCTCAATAGGTGGCGGCCCCCTTAATTCATAAAGGGCGGCCCCCTTAATTTTAAGGGGACCGGCCAGACTTTAAGGGGACCATCCATCTGACTGACAAATTTTTTTTTCTCTGTGTCTAGGTTTTTATTTTACACAAAAACACAAGATTGGAAAAATTCTATAAGCAAACTTTAACAAATTCTTCTATCTAAATGCATATCTCATTATACATATATACAATAGTCCCAATCTATTATTTTCTAAAAAGTCTTTCTCACAACTAGGAGCACACGAAAATTAATTTTCATATATTGTTGAGATATGCTAAAAACATTTTTCACATATGCATAATATTCTCTTACTTGTTGGTAAAAGTATATAATCTAATATATATTTTCGATAATCTTGGTTGAGCAAAATTAAATCAAGGAGCATTTGGATTATTTCTTAGGTTTTACTTGTCTTAATGTCAAAATAATCGCTACTCCACATTTGTCGCACTTAGGCACATACACTAGTATTTGCACAAAAGTTTGGTTCATTTTTAACTTAACCCTCTTATCAAGAAAAATTCTTTGTGCATTATATCTAGTCATTATTTTATATGCTCTTCATTCTTTTGATCTTCAATTCACATATGATTATATGCCAAAATTATGTGAACTAGTTTATCCTACAACTTGTCATATATATGTAGAATGTTAAATGCTTAATTGCTACATGCTACGAAATATTAATTGACATAAAAGGATGGACTTGCTGCAAATTAACCACCAAAACAGATATCCCCACACAAAATTTTGAGAAAAATCAATTTTTGGGAAACCTGGGAAATAGCAGTAGGCGGCCCCCTTAATTCACAAAGGGCGGTCCCCTTATCTTTAAGGGGACCGACCCCTAATTAAGGGGACCGACCTAGTAGATCACGGGTAAAACAGTTTTTCATCCCTTTTTGACCAAATACCCCCTAGACTTAGCTACTGTTTCCCTAAATTCACAAACATTTCTTGGATTTGATCCTTTAAATGTTCATTCTTCCTAATTTAAACCTTTCCTCCACTATAAATACATCCTCAACCATCATCATCACAATCATCCTCACCAATGACATCTCCTAACAAACCCACATCCAAACCATCAAGGGTAGCCAAAATGAGTGTGAAACCCATTTGGAGGAAGAAACCAAACCTTTGCAACACATCAAATGTGCTCAATACAACTTCACCAATACCAAAACCACTCACTCCTCATCATGAACCATCTCAAGAAAACA
Source organism: Tanacetum coccineum (assembly GCA_026074375.1). Taxonomy (NCBI): domain Eukaryota; kingdom Viridiplantae; phylum Streptophyta; class Magnoliopsida; order Asterales; family Asteraceae; genus Tanacetum; species Tanacetum coccineum. The sequence continues at coordinate 25,218 of BQNB010040258.1, forward strand.
ATCACCCCAATCAAGCATTACCAAATCCTTACATTAAGGACACTCCCACATCACCACAAGTTGTCTCACATCCTCCACTTCCCATCTCACCCATCAACTCACATATTGCTCACACTCAAGCTCCACCTCAAAGTAACAACCAAACTCAACACACACCACCTCTATCTCCAAGTAGAGAAAGCCTAGTTGATGACATTAATCAACTACAAGACCTATCTAACCTCTTAGCCATGCATCTCACTCAACAACAAAACAACATTCCCTTATCACCTTACTCTCCAAACTTACCACACACCCTCAACATCAACCAAGTTGAAACCCATGTTGGGTATTGCCCTTGTCGCATCTTCACCTAAAAACAATTCCTTGCTTTAAGTGAGGATATCAATTAGATTGAATTCCTCCTCACTCTACCTCATCCACCACCTAGAGTTCAAAGAGATCACCCTTCCACAACCGCCTCCATTCCAAACTCTCCAACTAACTAATCTCGTAATATGCCTTCAAATAATCGTCAAATCCTTTTGTATCGCAAGCAAGTCAAAATCCTTCTATGGCTATTTAGGATTTTCTTTTATGATGTATTAATATGCTTCTAAAGCATATTTGTTTTTCTATTTATGTATGCTTGTGTGTTATTCATACACATTGTCTTAAATGAATGAAGTATTTTTTTGCTTTGATGTTTACTTGCACTTGTCATATTTTTTCTTCCTTCTTGTTACATGTTTGAAATATTTTTATTGTTCTAACTCGTTTTTGTTGCCAAGAAACCATAGCTCGATTCCTTGGTGCCCTCGAACAAGGGGGAGCACACATCAAGGGGGAGCATTTATTCCGTCGATTTAACTAGCAATTCTCGACGATGTCTTTTTGATTCTACAAAAAGGAGGATAAATGACATCAAACTCACTAAATACTTGTTTAAAAATAATTTTACATTTAATGAGTTTAAATTTTATAATCATCAAAAAGGGAAGATTGTTGATAAAAATATAATGCCTAAAAACATTACTAATATTTTTTCACATCTTTACGTTTTGATAATCACAAAATATAAAAACGTTCAACGTAAAATTAAATGTAAACAAGTAATTAGTAGTAAATTCTCATTTCAACAAATACATCACTTAAATGTATGAATAAATAAATGCTTAATGCATTTTATGATCAAAGGAAATTTTTATTCAACCTCACACTTTTATAAAATGTTGTAAACATTTTATAAACATTACAAAACATTTTCTACAATTAAAAGAAATGTTTTATTCAAAATAAACATTTTGAAATTCAAATTTTCGGACCTAAAACGGCTAGAAAAGTTCCAGAAAATCCCCCCTACACAAAAGACAAACTAGGGAAGCCCTAGTCTTGGGCGGCCCCCTTAAATACACGGCCGCCCCCCTTAAAATTAAGGTTACCGCCCACCTATTTAAGGGGACAACCCCTAGGTAGACGCTCCCCCATTTTGTCCTAAAAATACTGGACTTTTTCCCATAATTTTCTTACATTTTGCACTCATTCTTTCTGTTCTAAAACAGCCCACACATCTCATCAAAATCCTTTGATCATTTAATCATAAAGCTTTGTTTCCAAGTGATCCAAGCTCAATTCCTCAAGTGCAAGAGAAGAATACTTCCATCCTCAAGTGAAGAAGTATTACACCTTTGTGTGTTGTTGCAATCTTATTGCATCCATATCATAACTTGTAAATCTTTTGTATATCTTGTATTTATGTGTAGTAGCTAGATCTTGGCGATCTTTGTAAGTATAGATAGATCGTGGTGATCTTACCAAGTAGTGTTAGTTAGTTGTGGCATAAGTAGTGTGGTGAAGTGAAGTCGTGAAGTTGTGAGGAAGTCTTGAAGTTGTGAAGTCGTGAAGTTGTGTTGTGATAGATTGGTTCTAGCTAAGATTAGAACTCGACATTTAGCTTTGTGTCGTAAATCGGTGTAAGCAACGTTGTGTACGGTTTTCTTCGCCATAAGGGAGCTTGTTGACATAGTGAAGAAAACTCTCGAGTTAGGTGCTCGGGGAGTGGAGTAGGGCGAAGAGGTGCTTCGTTACCGAACCACTATAAATCCTCGCGTTGTGGTTTGATTGTTCTTACTCTTATCTCTTGTCTTACATTATCTCCTCATACTATCATATCAATTGTTTAGATAAATATATTGTTCATATTGTGCAAGTGTTGAGTTCACATAAATTCAAATCTAGAATTTTTTACAAACACTTCAAAACCTTTAATTAAAAAGCGGTAAACTATTCAACCCCCTTCTAGTTTTCCACAAGGTGGACCGGAGAAATTACTCAAAATGGAGCAAATTTGATGAATGTTAAAACGGGTGGGTTGGTATGCTCTCTTTTTAGTTCAATTTTGTTTGAAGTTTGTAAATACGTGTGTTAATCTGTTGATTTATTCTTAAATATACTATTGTTTGGTCTTTCAATCTGCATTCACAAGCATGTATCTTAGGATTATCCTGTGAACCTGTACTAATGAACCTTGTAAGGTATGTGTTCTAATTAAGGAAGTTATGAGCAAGAATAACGAATAATTTTTCAGTTAGAGATAAACATGATGTATTCATTTGTTGCACATAAGTAAAAATTTGTTATTGTTAATTTTAACGTGAAACATTGATTTTTAAAGACTTTATAAGCTGCCCGTGATTTATCACGGGTTTATAGGCTACTTATAAAATATATGAAAAAAAAACAATAATAAGTAGGAATTTCGTAGGCCCCTAATTTACAACTTTGATCAAACGAAAGACATCTCCCAGGCAAGATCTATTTCTTTGTTTCTTTCCCAAATTAAAATAGATTTTTAATTAGTAATTGATTTCCTTGTTGGACTCAAGAAACATGTATCTTTAGATACTATAAATATATTGTCTTGTGTTATACGTACCCCCTGAAACACCATTTGTACCCCCCCTGTTTTTTCGGGTTTTTTTCGTCTTTTTGTTTTTTTTTAAATTTTTATAATTTTGCTTATATTATAAAACTGTGAAACTGAAAGCGCGGATTAAAAATTATAAAGTTTAACGAGTCAAAAGTATGAAACTGTCAAAAAATACGGAACATAACCTGATATAAAACTGCGTTGTACTGTAAAAGGGGGTACAAAAGAAATCTTTTATACCTTTTTAGTACTATTCGATAGGCCAGGGGGTACCAATAGTAGCACCCAAATATATTACATGGTGGAAGTTACAATAGATTTACTGTCACGATATTACTAGCACTCTGATTATTTTTGGAAATACCTATTTTTATCCTCCAAGTTTCCTTTTATACGGGGAAATCCTTTACTACTTTATAAAGCATTTAGCATATTCTAATTTTAGAAGTCTTATAATTTTTTAAGTAAAAGACAATTTTTGTTATAGAAGGTTTTCAAAACTTAATCAATACTTGTAATCTCAAAAGTTGTAACCGTCATATTAATGATCAAATAAGTGATTTAATGAGAAATAAATGAGTGACCACCATAGCAATATTTGTAACATATAAAACTTAAAAAAAGTTATTTATGTACATTAAAATGTCAGTTATGAAATCTTAATATAAAAAGGAACTCATTGTTTATGAAATAATAAAAAGCTACAACACAAACTAATCATACTTCACACATAATAGATTCAGTCATCAAAGGTTCTTATGGTCCTTGAACCTCGCCTAGCCCCTCGCCGAAAGATTTAATTATACGGGAACTCGTCGCCGCAACGCGCGGGTACTGGTCTATTTTAACTTGTGTTTCAAAGATGCTACTTATATGTTTTTTTCTTTCGTTTGGATCTTATGTTTATTTGGATATGAAATACTTTGCATTGTTATTGCTTAAGGTTATTTTAATTTAAATTATCCGTTGATAGAAATAATGCCTAAAAACATTATTAATTTTTTCGACCTCTCTACGTTTTGATAATCACAAAATGTATAAACGATTAATGAAAATTTATTCGTAAACAAATAATTAGTAGTAAATTTTCATTTCGAAAATTTAATCACTTAAATGTATGAATAAATAAATGCTTAATGCATTTTATGATCAAAGGAATTTTTATTTAACCTCACATTTTTTATAAAAATGTCACAAACATTTTTATATCTTTTACAAAACATTTTTAGATTTAAAAGAAATGTTTTATTCAAATAAATATTTTGAATTCAAATTTTCTACCTAAAAACGGCTAGAAATGTTCCAGAAAACACCTCCCCTGGAAAAGACAAAAAAGGGAGCGTCCTGGCCTGGCCGGACCCCTTAAATACACGGGCGGTCCCCTTAATTTTAAGGGGGCCGGCACCCTAATTAAGGGGACCGGCCAGACAAAAAGTCAACCCAGTTTGCCTATAAATACTGGACTATTCCCCACTGATTTTCTCACCTTTTGCACACACTTTCTTTCTGTTCTAAATCAGTTTATACTCTCCTTTCATTCCTTTGATCATTTAATCATAAAGCTTTGTTTCCAAGTGATCCAAGCTTTGATCCTCAAGTGCAAGAGAAGAATACTTCCTACCATCAAGTGAAGAAGTATTATAGCTTAGTGTGTGTCCTTGCAACCTTGTTGCAATTGTATTATATCTTGTAAATCATTTGTGTATATTGTGAAGGTGTGTATCGTAGTTGTGTATAATAAGTAGATTATGGTGATCATTGTAAGTATAGTTAGATCGGGGTGATCTTATATAGTATATTTATTGGTGTGATCAAGGTAGTGTTTAGTTGAAGTGAAGTTGTGAAGAGAAGTATAGAAAAGTTGTGAAGGGTAGAGAAGTTGTGAAGTGAAGTGAAGTTGTGAAGTGAAGAAAAAGTTATGTGGTGAAGCGAAGTAGTGAATTGTCGTGAAGTAGTGTGGTTAGTTGTGATAGATTGGTTCTAGCTAGGATTAGAACTCGACATTTGGCTTTGTGTCAGAAATCGGTGTAAGCTTAGTTGTGTACGGTTTTCTCCGCCTAAAGGGAGCTTGTTGACATAGTGAAGAAAACTCTCGAGTTTGGTGCTCGGGGAGTGGAGTAGGGCGAAGAGGTGCTTCGTTACCAAACCACTATAAATCCTTGTGTTGTGGTTTGATCTTTCTATCTCTTATCTCTTATCTTGCATACTTATTTCATATCTTGTCATTACTTATTTGATTAGTTAAATTGTTCATATTGTGCACATTGTGAATTCACATAAAGTCGAATCTAAGTTTTTATAATCAAACTAAACATTAAATTAAAAAGCGGTAAACTATTCAACCCCCTTCTAGTTTTCCACAATTGGTATCAGGAGCCACGTCAAACAAGATTTTTAAAATAAATTGTATTTTAAAACTTGAATCGATCTATGGAATCGGAAAAATATTTAGAAGGGCAATCTATGCAAAGACCACCACTATTTGAAAGTGATGGATTTATTTATTGGAAAAATAGATTCGAAACTTATGTGAAATCAAAAGATCTAGATCTTTGGCATGTTATTACCTATGGTGATTTTCCTCCTATTCAAAATAATCCCGAAACTAAAAAGGATGAAATTGTACCATTTGATAAACAAAACGATGATCTTAAAAAGAAACTTGCTAAAAATAATGAGGCTAAAATGGTAATTTATAATGCTTTGCCACGTAAAGAATACGAAAGAATTTTTATGTGTAAAACCGCAAAAGAAATTTGGGATACTTTGTTAATCACTCACCAAGGTAATAGCCAAGTCAAAGATAACAAAATAGATCTTCTTGTTCAACAATATGAACAATTTACGATTCCGGAAGATGAATCGATAGATAATGCTTTTGCTAGATTTAACACTATTATTACTAGTCTAAAAGCACTTGATGAAGGTTTTTCTAGCAAAACTATTTAGGGAAATTTCTTAGTTCACTTCATCCTAAGTGACGCGAAAGGTTAACTGCATTGAGAGTCAAAAGATTTGACATCATTATCACTTGACGAACTTATTGGAAACTTGAAAGTTAATGAAGTGATAATTAAGAAAGATTCCGAAATGGTCAAAGATAAAAGATGTAACACCCCCAAATTGGGTCGCAGCGGAATAAGGGTCCGGGGCGTGTTACTTCTCAGATCAATAACACAAGATATATATAGAACGACCAAAAGACGTTTAAAAACTGATCCATTTTTTGGATTTAACAAGTATTTCTTTAAAATAAGCAGAAGCTTCACTTTCCACTTGTTCAAAGTACAAAGATTCTACCATACAGTTATACAAACTGTAATGCGAAACAAAAATCCTTAAATGCATGATATCCCAATCAAAACCCACCAAAGTATCCCCATGCACCTCGTCTTTTGCTTACTGATCCCCCCTGAAAAATGATTGCTTTAAAAAACGCAAACAATAATGTTTGGTGAATTCCCAAAGGTTGATAAATCATATCATTTGTAGGAACCACAAGAGTTTTCCCAAGTGTATGATAATGCAACAGATGCAGACATCCAATAAATGTAAATACGTTCTCAAAGCTCATAACGCTGAGTTTGACGGTATGAATCCCAAAATTAATGGCCTACATTGCCCAGTGTGATGTCTAAACCCCCGCAACATCCTATATTCACATGGTATCTTTGTTTGCTCATGGATAGCTATCACCCAAAACGGGGTTGTCAAACCCAATAGATCTATTCATAACATTCGCGCTCACAATCCAGTAATTGACAGTTCATGATAATGAGCTCAGATAGGGTTATCGCTACTTAGGCAACACATAACATAAACATGAAACTAACCACTTTGTGTCCCAATTGTAAAGCATTGCATGTTTGTTCAACCCCAAAAATCTTTGTAAAAAAAGCATGTAAACGGGGGGACTTGAACTCACCTTGAGTTTTGATAATCCAAATATCACAGATAACTCGTCACGCAAATCGTCAGATGCAACCTATTTAATTTAAGGTCGTATAAGTACTAATTACATTAAGTACTCCTACCATGCATAAGTCTATATAGCTAATCACCATCTAAATGTTTAAGTGAAAACATGTTTATAAAATTAAAACGTTTATAAACATACTTTTGGTAAAATCGACATAACTTTCACGTTTCTAATCCGTTTCTTGCGTTTCTTATGCCCATCTTTTTGTATTAGGACGGGTTATCGATATTTGACATTTTTATAATTTTTGTCCCCTGATGAACAGTAACTTTTACTGTTCACAACCTACTCTGAAAATAACCAGACAAGTTTTATTTAAATCGTATTGTTGTCGTAAACCCGTATATGTCTATTTTATTCGTTATAGCTCTGTTTTTTTTAACGATTCGGTTTCGAGCATCGATCTCGTACTTGAAAGTTCTATAATTTTATGAGGTTTTAAAAAAAATATAACTTTCTGTCATGAATAGTTTTTTTACTGTCATTGAAAATTTTATAAAATTATTTTTATAAACTTTTAATTACCGAGAAACTCCACACCGTCAAATACATTAATTATTCGTTATAATCGAAAATTGCGAGTCTTATCAATTTTGGAATCCTAAAAATGTGTTTTAGTTTATAAAAATATCAAACTTGCTGTTTGATATAAGTATTGTAAAAAGTTATTTTATAAACGCCGTTTACATAACGTATAAACTCTTTTTAACGTAACTTTTTTCGTTTATTAATCCGGTTGACAAGTTTCTTACCTTTTCGGAATCGTCGTGAAATGTATTATCTTATAAAAATATATTATAAGTATACTTTTATACAATTTTGGACAGAATGTTGGCATGTCCTTCATGAGTCCAAAATTAAGTCTTGTTTCCTTGTTTTCACCTTATGACTTTTACCACTAATCTTATATTTTATATTTATCATATATATTACATGTATATTAGGTCCATATCCCTTTATTTGTCCCTTTGTCGCAAATATTACAAATCTTTAATAATATTGTTAATAAACTATAAATTTTCATAATAACCATAAATCGCCTAGATTTATAAAAATACATTTTACATAAAAACCATATGTGTCCATGTTTTCTCATCTTGTAGTAACCTCATTCTAGTGATCATATAATATTATCATAAGTCCATAATCAATATTAACTTGTCATATATATTTCTTTAACTTAAAACATATTAAGAAATCATAAAAACCCTAATTAACCCATGATCATGTTTACACCAAAACAACATGATACAATATTTTATCATCATTTTTAACATGATATATGTAATAACACAACATGTATAAAAGTCTACAAGATGATCATTACTAGTGAAAACTTCATTTACAAGTTAAAATCTTAAATGGTGATTCAACTAAAATAGAACTAATCATATGCATAACAATGAAAATTATAAGAATGTAAAGGGTTCTAGTAGACCTTATAGGGTATGAAGATGATGATAAACAAATGCTAAACCCTTGTTTAGCCTTAGAATCCAAGCTTGCACTTAAGAAATCCCTTGTTTTCTTAATAAAAACCCTAGCTTCCTTTTCCCTCGTGTTGTGGTTTGATCTTTCCATCTCTTATCTCTTATCTTGCATACTTATTTCATATATTGTCATTTCTTATTTGATTAGTTAAATTGTTCATATTGTGCACATTATGAATTCACATAAAGTTGAATCTAAGTTTTTATAATCAAACATAACATTAATCTAAAAAGCGGTAAACTATTCAACCCCCCTTCTAGTTTTCCACAATTGGTATCAGGAGCCACGTCAAACAAGATTTTTAAAATAAACTGTATTTTAAAACTTGAATCGATCTATGGAATTGGAAAAATATTTAGAAGGGCAATCTATGCAAAGATGACCACTATTTAAAAGTGATGGATTTATTTATTAGAAAAATAGATTTGAAACTTATGTGAAATCAAAAGATCTAGATCTTTGGCATTTTATTACCTATGGTGATTATCCTCCTATTCAAAATAATCCCAAAACTAAAAAGGATGAAATTGTACCATTTGATAAACAAAACGATGATCTTAAAAAGAAACTTGCAAAAAATAATGAAGCTAAAATGGTGATTTATAATGTTTTACCACGTAAAGAATATGAAAGAATTTTTATGTGTAAAACCACAAAAGAAATTTAGAATACTTTATTAATCACTCACCAAGGTAATAATCAAGTCAAAAATAATAAAATAGATCTCCTTGTTCAACAATATGAACAATTTACGATTCCGAAAGAGAAATCGATGGATAATGCTTTTGCTAGATTTAATACTATTATTACTAGTTTAAAAGCACTTGATGAAAGTTTTTCTAGCAAGAATTATGTTAGGAAATTTCTTAGGGCACTTCATCCTAAATGGCGTGCAAAGGTTACGGCTATTAAAGAATCAAAGGATTTAACATCTCTATCACTTGATGAACTCATTGGAAACTTGAAAGTTTATGAAGTAATAATTAAGAAAGATTTTGAAATGGTCAAGGCAAAAGAGAACAAAATAGATCTCTTGCCTTGAAGGCCAAAAAGGAATCAAGTGATGAAGATAGTTCGACTTTCGATAGTGAAGACGAAGAATATGCCATGGCCGTAAAAGAATTCACGAAATTCTTCAAAAGACGAGGAAGGTTTGTAAGACAACCACGAGATAAAAGAAAGTCATTTCAAAGAAGTAGAAATGACAAAAATGGTAAAAGTGAAAGAAAATACTTTAGATGTGGAGATCCGAATCATCTCATCGGAGAATGTCCAAAGTAGCCAAGAAGTAATAATCACAGAGCTTTTATTAGAGGAGCATGGAGTAATGGTGGCGAAGATGAGGAAGAAAAGGCTAAAGACGAAACTTGTCTTGTAGCTCAAGCATCCAATGAGATATGCTTAGGATTAAACTTAGAGCCCGACGAGTGGATTAAAGATAGTGGATGCTCGAAACTTATGCCGGGTAACCGAAAGTTGTTTTATACATACAAAGCGTATAACGGAGGGAACGTCATTTTCGGAAGCAATTTACGCGGTAACATCATAGGGAAAGGTATGATTTCTTATGACTCCCTAATTATTGAAAATGTTGAGCACGTAGATAATTTAAAATTTAATTTGCTTAGTGTTGGTCAAATATGTGATAATAAATAAAAAATAGTATTTACCAAACACGATAGCTGAATAATTGTAGGATATTGGAAATCATAACATAATGGAAGATTGATGGGTTAGCCGAACCTAGAGAGAGAAAGTAAGAGAGAAAACTTTCTAGTGAGAGAAAATGTGACTTGTATAATGAAAATGACTAACCACCTCTTCCATGGCATGAAAGAAGTTTATATAGTATCTTACAAAACCAGCCAAAGGCCTTGGCATGGGCTTACACGTTGGGTTTAATTACCCGGCCCAATACCGAATGTCATACGATTAACTATCAACTACGAGCTATAATAAACGATAAAATACACGGGGTGACCGAGTCTTTTTCTAATATCTAACAATCTCCCCCTAAGGGAGGTCATCCCAATAAATACAAACTTAAGCTCAACAATCTTCTGATTGATCTTGTGTTAAGCTCGTAGTCTTTGATTCTTCACATGATATCTTGTACTTTGATGTAGTGGTCTTTGTCTTGTGGCTTGTGTTTAAACTTGATATGCGATCTTGAGCTTTCTTGAGATCATCAGCCAAATCTAATCTCTGATCATCATCTTGTGATCTTTCGCCGTCTTGTGGTCTTGTGTCTTGTGGACTGACATGCTCATACCTTTATTGATCTTGAAAACTTGAATAATTTGTTCTTGAAGTTCTTTAACTTTAATGCTTAGCCACTTCAAAGAACGTGAGATATCAGAGTTGCGGAAGCTTAGAAAACACATGCTCGAGCTTTCATGATTTCTTTGAATGTGTAGGTCAAGTATGAACATGCGATAATGAACTTGTCTCGGCCGGAACACGATGACACAATCACCATCTTTATATGAACCTGTAATAAAACAGTTAGCAATAAAGAGAAAAATTGGTTTAAAAATCAGTCGATGTGTTACTTAGTAAAAGGGTTTTTGTAACACATCAAGAGTTTTAAGCTTTTATCAAAGTTCATTAACCGTCAATTCATATACTAGAACAAGTTAGATCCTTGTAGAATCGCACCATTGTTTCTTTCCAATTGACACAAGTTTGATCCATTTAGGATCTTCACAAGTCACCTACCAAGAGCTTGTTTGATGTTGGCTCTAGCAGGATTTCCATCTTCACTCTGATACTTAGTTATCACTCGGTTGTTCTGGCAGTACCACAAGGATAATGCGTAAGACTCTTTATGATAATCATTGTTTTCACATTATGTGAAGAACAAGTAAACTGTAATAGTGTCCTAATGAGATTAATTGATGATCTCTTGGCTCTAGACTCAATTGTGCATTTTGGTTTTAGTGATCGGAGGCTGGGGCGGACTGCCACCTTTTCAATATCAACTAACTCGGAGTGAGAAAGTCCATAGATAACGTGTTTAGTCTCTGTGAGAAATGAAACAGAAATCTTTTGAGAGATTCTGAGTTGCTAGGGAGGATTGTGCATTGCATCACTGGGTCCAGGATCTCAGTCTTCAATGTCAGCAATCATCATTGTGATTCTGACAGTAGATGTACTGACTCGGTTTCTGTCTAAGTATATGGAGGGCTTATTTCTTCACACCCTTTATCCTTACATTTCTTTTTCATTCATCAACCCCTTCAATGCTTACTGAAACTTCATGACTAGAACCTTGTTGGGTTTGTTTCAGTTCTAGCTCCATCTCAGTCGGCAATATTCTCTTATTCTCACATTTACTCCTTTTTTATGTCATACCTAAGGACTTCTACACTAACTAGTGGATTATCCATGGGTAGATCTCTCCGGTTCTAGATGTATCATGGGAACTAATACCTAACCTTACCAACCTTATAACTCCAATAAAATTAAATACATGGTCGGTCTTTTTGGTACAGTTCACCTTGCCATAAAACCAATTGAAAAACTCAATCAGGTACTTGTGATATAAATATCAAAGCTTTTAGTACCTCGATTGTTTTTTGAATTTTCAGAAACGCTCCCCCTCAACATGTGCATCGATTAAACGGAAGTGGGTAGCACAAGGAGGATGGAGTATACATATGAGTCCACAAAGTCACATTTTTTTATCAGTTTTCATATTTAAATCACATTTTCTCTCCTTATCAAAAATTTTAAACCCCTTGATATTTTAGATATCAATTGATTCAAATATGTTAGAAAACTGGGAGAAAAATGTGCTGATTATTCACAAGCCAAATGGGGAACCAATTAATGCTCCCCCTGAATCTATGAGGGTACGTGTAAGTGACAAGTATAAAAATTTTGAAAGATTTTGAGTTTAATGAGAAAACTCTTGAAAAAATTTTATACTTGTCACCGAACACTTAGCTATACACTACATACGTGTAATAATGTACAAGATATATTATACAAAAATAAGATGATATTGACCTGAGTATCAGAATGATGAAATCATTTATTTCTCTGAATAAGTGAGTCTTCTCTAGATCACCTCCATAAAATACTTACTCCTCCTTCTATCGTCCTAAGACCAAATTCGTTTTGTCATGCCCGGATTGTACTTGAACAGCTTAAAGTCTTTAACCATGTGATCCAGCTTATCCAGAATCCTATTCAACGTGCCATCACTGAACTTGTGCACCTCAGTCTCTCGCATCATCTTCTTCTGATCATTTCTGTTTCTGTAGATTACCGCCTGCGGCTTGCTGACTATGGTGTAATCTTCTTTGAACCGAAAGTTAAATGCATCCCAATCCGGTTGAGTGAGATTGAGTTTCATTTGATAACTTTCAATCTCAAGCTGCAGGTCTTCAACGCATTTTCTGATGACGATGTTCCTTATCCACAGGTTGACAGCATTGAAGAGATGAACTTTGTCTACGCCAGATAAATAATTACAAATCTTCAAAATCATTAGGATGCAGATTTTTGAAGTCAGCTTCAGAGATCTTGTATTCCTTGTAGTCAGCTCTACGAAGAACAATCTCTTTTAAGTAGGCATTCCCGTATCTTTAAAGAGTCTTCAGACTGACTACACTGAGAATCCGTATGTGGGATCTGACTTCACTGCGATCAGAGGGTGCATTGTGTCTTGTGATGTAGAATTATTTACGCTTGAACCACCAGTGAGAAATACCATAATCAACACTAATATCATAGTCCCGTTCATTCTCAATTCATAGTGACGGTACTGTTCTTTAAGCCCAAAGTCTGGATAGTTTGTTGCCTTTAGCTTAGATATAGACATGGCACAAGGTAATCCAGATCCCGATTGAAAAAGAATTAAGATTGAATTGTTACCTGACCTGGTGGACCTCCGAGAGGCAATGGCTTGCTAAGGTCAGCCACGATTCGATGACCTTCAGGATTAGCCAAATTAACTTGATCGGTAAGCAGCAAGTGACACTCTTCCATCTGAAACTAAAGAGAAATGTTGTTGTCGTGAAATGGTCAGACTACCTTGAAAGTTGGGCCTTCTAAGTCTGCTTTCATCAGTTTCTTCTTTCCAATCCATTTGCAGAACCAGTTGATGAATGAACTCATATCGCCAGTTTGTCATAATAGCTTGTATTCATCTAGATCTTGATACGAGTTAGAAAGTACATTAGCCTAATTGTTCTCAGATTCAGGCAACTCATTAGGAGGAATGACCCAGTCTGGTTCTAGAGTTGTTGATCTGTCTTCCTCTGGAACAGGCATCAACCAGTCTGGTCTGGTCTTTATCTTGGGAAGATGTGCAGTGTTGGTGTCCTTGGAATCTGAGACGTTCACATCATCTGGAATAGGCACATCTTCAACTGGTTGTTCAGAATGAGAAGCTGACTTTTGCCTGAAGGAGCTGGAGGGAGTCTCTCAAGTGTCAGAAGTTTTCTAGGTTGAGGATTGGGGAGCTGGAGGCTGTGTTGAACCTGAAGCATCCTAATCATGTCTTCTCTTCTTACTTTGATCTGAATCTAGTGGAGGTGGAGGAGGGTCTTAATCGTCACAACGTCTCTTGCGTGACTTATCTTTTTCAGGAAGGAATTCGCCCCTGTTCGCCCGTTCCATAGCCACATGTTCAGGAAGTGATTTGTAGGTACCAGTCTTAAACATGCGTTGGTGAAGTATTTCTTTCATATCAGCTTCGGGCAGTTCTCTAAAGCGATCTTGAAGGGGAGCTTGGAGAGCCACGTGCACAACCTCTTTTACAACTTCATTCACTGTTTGATTGATCTTGTGAGGCAGATCCCGAAGCTCCAAGGTAAAGACCCTGGATCCAAGATTCTGAGTCGTATTATCAAGAGTCTTGCTCTTCTGCTCTAAACTAGAGAATTTATGTTCAAGTGCTGTGACACGCGCAGCTAACTCTGATTCTATTGTACTTTGTTGTTGTGGAGGAGGTGGAAGGGTTGTTGTTGTAGTCATTGTTGTTGCTGTGAAGATTGGTGCTTGAGTGGTAGAGGATACGGGTTTAGGAGGAGAGAGATTAATAATCGGTGTAGATAGTGGTGGAACCAAAGAAGATGCTTGATGAATTAGAACAGTGACCATGGAGACTACTTATGCTTCAACATTAAGTTTTCCCGGTTCATCTTCAGATGATTTGTCATTTAGGAACTGATCCCCAATAGTATATGTATCATTCAGATTCTTCATTGAAGAGAGAGTCCCGGTTGAACTTAGTGGATCCTCCAAGATGACATGTTCATCAGCTAGAAATTTCAAGCTTTCATGAACAATAGGGTACACATTAGCTATGAATTCTTTGTGCGTGGGCTCAGGGTTTAGTCCAACAAGAGCCACACGGCTTTCTCCAGGGTCTAGTCCAGCCTGGTCTTCGTCCATCTTATCATCATCGGGTGGGGGTCGAGACTCGGGTGTTTTACCAGCGTCTTATCCAGCCTGGCCTTCATTAATCTCAGCAGTTTTTCCTCTATATTCACCACATTAGCCACATCTACACCTTGTTCTTCACCAATCTGCAGTATCTCAGTATCGCCTCCACCGTTTGTCTTGTCAGTATCAGCACCTGTTTCAGCATCCGCAGGAGACGAAGAGTCACAAACTATATTTGTAGATGTGTCATCTTATGGTTGTGCAGAAGGTCCTGTTGATGCCTCTTTAGTAGCTGGAGTCCGCCTCTGGAATATAAATTGGTCTGTGGTACTTCTCTTTTTTGGCATGTGAAGAGCTAACAGTGATTGTGCAACTTGTTCTTTTGTTGCAATTTCTTTTCCCTTGCCTTCAACCACAGGGAGTGCTTGGGTGGCCTTTGCTACCGGTTCTCGAATAGCTACACCGCCAACATGTGTTTGACTTTGTGCCTAAAACGATTACAGACTCATCTGAATAGCACGTTCAACATCATATTCTTCACCTTCACCTTGATGTTCAGGTTCAGGTTCAGGTTCAGGTTGAGTTGGTTCATCTTCATCAATGAGTTGGAGAGAAGGCTTTCCTTTGCGAAGTTTCTGTACTCTCCCCATTTTTGGATGCTTCGCATGAGAAGGCTTTGAGGGTTTTTCCTTGGTTACCTCAGGTTTTGGTGCATGTGTTGGTTTGCTTGATTTCTCTTTAGCAGGCTTCGGCTTAGGTTGCTTGGCAGTTGCAGGTTTATTCTTTTCTCCCTGTTCGGCTGTAATTTTTTGATCATACTTTGCAACCATTTCCAAGTAAGCATTGTAGTACGGTGCATTCCTGCTATTGTCCGAGATCAGCTCGTTGGAAAATTGGCATTCCAAAGACTTCATCTTCTTCGCCTTTGGGAACGAATTTTAGATTACCAAGTCTGAGATCTTCTTCAGCAAGATGAAACAGAGATGCTGATCTGTGGTGAATGTTATGAGCTCTTCCTAAATGACAGATAATTAGCTTCGTGAACCGACAATAAGGAATAATGTGAGGCTTGTCTTTCTTGCCCTTCTTAGTAGGACTGCCCAGATTGGCCTTATCATTAAGAAAAGTCTGAATAGCTTGTACAAATTCTTCCCATATAAGTTCAGCATAGTTAATATTTGTACTTGTAATTATACCCCAAAGCATCTGAAGAACTGGGTATCTGGGCCTATCATACCCAGAAGTCTTGCCTGTGAGACATTGGTTGATCATAGATAATATTGCTCTCCAGGGCTGATATAGGTTATTCACCCCCATTCTTGACACAAAGTGAATTACCTCTGTATACTCCATCTTATTCACAAAGTCAATAATTGCATCACCCGACGAAGGTGACACAAACTGGTGAGCTTGATCAATGGCTGTTATCTCTAAAGCTTTCCTCTGAAGATTAACATCCAATGTGAATTGGGTTTCATCCAACTGAAAACTGTAAGCTCCAGTCTTTGCTTCATATCCAAGTGTATTCAAAAACTGTTGAATGTAGATAGCTAGAACAGAAGCTGAAGCAGTGAATGCTCTGAAGAAGTTTGTGTTTTATAGGATATCCACAGAGATCTAAAAGATTGGATTCTTTTGCTTCTTTTGAAGATCCAAGACAAAATTGCTCTTCCCAATAGGCACCCATGCAACAAATTAAAGGATCTTATCATCAGTTCTTGTAGGAGCTGGAGCGGGAACATTCTCATCAGCCATGTTATCTGCACAAGAGTGTCGTCAAAGACTGGAAGACATGACATATATTTGATGTTAGTTGAGAACATTAGTCATGATGTTTAACATGCTTCGATTGATTTTAGTGAGGTTAAGGCAACATTGGTCAAAGATATCAGATGAGCACTTACAAGCTAACAAGTCCTGGATTGAAGTCAGCAAGGTAATTGTGCTTTTGGATTGGGTCTTGAAAGGGTATTGGGACTAATGGACAAAAACTTTGAAACTCTAGCCCAAACTGCTACCCAGTAGACACCATACCGCTGCGAGGTGATATGATCAAATCGCTATGAAGAGGAATGATCAAACCGTTATGTAGAGGAATGACCAAACCGCTATGTAGTGAAATGATGAAACCGATATGACCAAACAGCTAGCATTCTTTTAATAAATATATCAAACCGCTACCAGTTAAGAAAAATTTGAAATAGCGGTTTGGATTATTTTAATAATAAAAATAATCTTCATCAAACCGCTACCTCGTAGCGATTTGCCTACTTATAATAATATATTGATTAATCATCAGACATATCTAAGCAAACTGCTATCAAGCTTCTCTAAGCAAACTGCTATCAGGCAAATTACAACCAAACCGCTAACCGCTATCAAGCAAACAAACAACAATAGCCAAACCTCTACGAAGAACACTACTCTAAATTTCAACTTTCGTGCATTTAAGCCATTCAAAGCGCACTCCAATTAATCCTAAGCCTGCCTATCCTTCTAGCAATCAAATTTATCACCCTAAGCATTTTCATTATATCATAATCAACCCCCAAATGGACACTTAAGCCACTAAAACCATTAACCTCTTAAATAAGTGGCTTTTCGATAAAATAAAACGATTCCTAGGCAGATCATGCATCAAAATGTGTTTGATTAATCCATAACCTAGTGTGATTCGAGTGTTGTTACACCCCTTTCGCACCTAACCCAATCTCCAATTAACTGATATTAAACAACATTTAAGAATTCGATTATAAACTAAGGTCGACCTAGAGATTCGAAAACCATTTAATGTGTTTTAGATCGATTGATTTCACTAAGGCATCATCTAACGTTATATAGAACGATTTGTAGAGTTACTTAGCAGATAATCCAAGGGAATCGAGAATATCAAGGGGTGGGAATTTGGAGGCTGGTTTGCGTGTGAGTGTGTGTGTGTGTTTTTTTTATCTTTAACTGACAAATGATGGTTTGACCAGATTATCAAATCGCTACCCTTTTATACACCTAGTTTAGAATTTGGCAGATTCAGTCCCTAAGGTTTCTAAATTCATTTATTTTAGGTTTTAAGTGTTTTAGAGGTTAACATAGGTTTAGTGAATGGCACAAATGGTCCCTATAGTTTAATAAAGCAAATAAACAAATAGCAAATTGCACATAGGTCCCTATACTTTCTAACTAATGACCCTTTGGCCCTTTGAGTTAAAATTAATTAACTCCCCCTCAAATTATAACCCCGTATTGCTATAAAACCTTTTCCATAAATTGTATGATGTGTGTAGAAACCCGTTTGATGTAATAAACTTGAAATTACTCTTCCCCTCAAACAATGACCCATTTTCTATTGAAAGAGCTGTAGTCGTTGTTTGAGTTGAAAAGTTTATTTAGAAAAAACTGAATTGATTAATTTCTAACAACACTTGTCCACCGTGATTAACACAAATAATTTTTGAAGAATCAATGAAGAAGAAAATTATTTGGTTATAAAAAGGAAGACTTCTCTTCCGAAAGAAGAAAAACGCATTGAAACGTACATTAATCTATGGTTGCACGGATATTAAGTAATTCGTGCCCGGGAAAAATTAATTACCCGTTGTTAGGAACAGTTGTCTTTTTGGCGACATGCTTTCCTCAAATTGAAAAGCGGGTTGCAGTCGGAAATAACTGCAAGCCATGAAGACATGTTTTGAAAATAATTTGAACTTCCGCTCGAACTTCATTTAAAGACCCGTGTCATTATTAAATGACATTTCTAGGTCCGTAAATGTTATCGATTTACAGAAGACATGTCTTGAAAAATATTTTTGGTATTTTCTATTTTTTGATTTTTATGGTTTTTATAGGTTTTATATTTTTGTATTTTGTTTTTGTGTTTAAATATATACAAATATACATAGGATATACAAAGACCATCCTTTACTCCTCTTCTCCTTCCTGAAGACGTTTAAGGGTTTCCGGAGTCATACTCTTCATACCAAGTCGTGGGAGTAGAAATTCAAACCGCTCTCTTGGTAATGCCTTGGTGAATATGTCTGCAAGCTGATAATCCGTCGTCACGAAGTACAATTCAACCACCCCCTTTTCAACCTGCTCGCGAATGAAATGGTGACGTATGTCAATGTGCTTGGACCGTGAGTGTTGGACATTGTTGCAGCAGAGAGCAATAGCACTGCGGTTATCACAATACAGAGGAATCTTATTGAAGGCAAAACCGTAGTCTGTAAGCTATGACCTTATCTAAAGTATCTGAGCACAACATCCAAACATGGCAATGTATTCAGCCTCTATGGTAGAGATCGCAGTGCTCTTTTGCTTCTTTGATGACCAGCTGACTAATTTATCTCTAAGGAATTGAGCACTTCCTGACGTACTTCTTCGTGTATCTTGACAACCTGCATGATCCGCATCTGCATAGGCCATTAGTGCCATAGGGTGTCTTTCGGATACCAAAGTCCCCTATTAATGGTTCCTCTGAGAAACCGAAAGACCCGTTTAAATGCTTCAAGGTGCTTTTTGGTAGGCGATGCCTGATACCTAGCACACATGCACACAACAAATACAAGGTCAGGTCTGCTAGCAATGAGGTACATTAGGGAGTCGACCATACTACGAAATCGAGTCTGGTCAACTGGAATCTCTAAGGAGTCCTCATCCAGTTTAAGTCGATCCACCATTGGTGTATCAACAGGGTCACACGAATCCATCCCAAATTTCTTTAAGATTTCTAGAGCAAATTTTGATTGATTAATAAAAATGCCTCCAGGACTTTGAGAAACTTGTAAGCCTAAGAAAAAAGACATTTGTCCCATCATTGACATTTGGAATTTTGAACTCATCTCATTGGAAAATATGTCACATGTTTTAGGGTCGGTTGAGGCAAATATGATATCATCAACATATATTTGAACAAGAAGAATATGTTTGCCTATTTTCCAAGTGAATAGTGTCGGATCAACTGCACCCTTGGAAAACTTGTTTTCTAGAAGAAACCTTGACAAAGTGTCATACCACGCCCGAGGAGCCTGCTTTAAACCATACAGAGCCTTCTTAAGATGATAAACATGTGTTGGATGATCAGGATCAACTAAGCCCTCTGGTTGACTAACGTAGACTTCTTCTTTCAACTTGCCATTCAGGAATGCTGTCTTGACGTCCATCTGGTAGATGGTCATGTTCTTACTGGCGGCATTGGCGATGGAGATTCTTATAGCCTAGATGCGTGCAACCGGTGCAAAGGATTCCTCGAAATCAATACCCTCTTTTTGGCGATATCCTTTAGCCGCCAACCGAGCTTTGTTTTACTGGCGGCATTGGCGATGAAGATTCTTATAGCCTTGATGCGTGTAACCGGTGCAAAGGATTCCTCAAAATCAATACCCTCCTCTTGTCGATATCCCTTAGCCACCAACCGAGCCTTATTTTTTAGAACATCACCGTACTCATCAAGCTTAACTTTGTAAATCCACTTGAGAGCAATAATCATGACACAGTCTGGTCGAGGTACTAATTCCCATACTTAAAGTTGATCAAATTCGTGAATCTCGTCTTGCATGGCTTGAAACCATCAATCTTCAGTCACAGAAGATTTGAAGTTCTTCGATTTGACTTTCGACAGTACAGAGTTGTATAGGCACCACAAGGCATCGGTTGCAAGTTGTTTTCTGGTGGATACCGGTCGAGAGGGATTGCCAATGACATTATCAAGCGGGTGATCCTTGCTTTATTTCTTGAGATGATGATGTGGTTGAGTGACGTAAGTAGATTCCGCCGAACTAACATCCCCAAATGATGATACTTCATAACTAGGTTCTGGAGTAAACACATTTACGAAGGGATCGTGGTCAACATGAGCAAAAGGATTATCTTCAATGATAGGAGATCCAGCTGTAACACCGTGATGTGAGATAGGAGGTTGTAATTCTGAAGATGACTTGGAGAAGGTGCATCTTGATCAATGGTAGTAGAAGAAGGTGTACCGGCTGAATTGACTGGAACTGGAACTGGAACTGCTTGAGCAGGAGAAACCAGTCTTTCAACACGAGGAGGTTCTAGGTATTCATCGAACATCGGTTGGAATAAGATCTTCAGCTCTTTATTTGTTGGGGGTACATAAGGTGTTGCAGGGACCAGATTGGGTACGAGCCCAGAACTTATCTGTCCAGGCGTCATAAACGTAGATGCAGGTCCTGTACTGAGTTGCACAGGAGTCATTAGCTCAGACAGCTCATCGAATTAAATGTGAATGGTTTCCATGATTCATCGGGTTCTTTTGTTGTAGATTCTATAACCCTTCCTGCTTGGTGCATAACCAACAAAAATTCCAATATCAGCTGTTGGTTGTAATTTTTCAAGATCCTCGTTGTCATTTGTAGAGTAACAAAGAGCACCAAAGGCTCGGAGAAAGGTAAGATCAGGCTTCTTATCATGCACCAGCTCATATGGGGTTTTGTTATGACGAGTGTGAATGAGGGATCGATTTTGGGTGTAACAAGCAGTAGCAACAGCTTCTGCCCATAGAAACATCAGAGCCTTGGAAAATATCAGCATTGTCCTAGCAGCCTCTATAAGAGTACGGTTCCGTCATTCGACAACGCCATTCTGCTCTGGAGTCCTAGGAACTAATTTTTGGTAAAAAATGCCGACACATTCATAATATTCAGTCAGAACTTGATTAACAAATTCTATGCCATTATCGGTACGGATGTATCTGATAGTTTTGTTGAGACCAATTTGTATTTGCTTTAGAAATTTGATGACGACCTCTAGGGTTTCATCCTTCGATCTCAAAAACTTAACCCAAGTAAACCTCGAATAGTCATCTACAATGACTAAATGTATTTCTTCCCATTAATTTTTTGTAGTCGCATAGGTCTACATAAATCCATATGAATGGTATTAAGAACTTCCAAGTTGGTGTTTTCAGCTTTGGGTGCGTGGGTATGTTTTTTTCTCTTCCTTAGTTGACATGCGGAGCAAAGATGATCTTTCTCAAACTTCAATCTAGGTAAACCTCTTACTAAATCCTTTCTGGCAAGGTCATTGATGGTACCGAAGTTCAAGTGGTTCAACCTTCGATGCCATAACCATGATTTGTTCTTGGAGGCTTTGGATAACAAGCAGATTGGGGAGGACTTTATCATATCTTTAACCGAGATAGTGTACAAATTAGAACCATGAGAACCTTTGATTAATTCAACACCATTAGTATCGCGAACATAACATGAGTGCTTCCAGAATGCTACTTCGAGATCAGAGTCACAAAATTGTTTGACAGAAAACAGATTATGTCCTAGTCCTTCCACATAGTATACCCTGGAGATCACACTGTCACCAATCACGTAAATTCCATAACCCATGATAGCACCAATGTGGTCATTCCCGAATCTAACTGTTTCGATGAACTTTTTCATGAAATTCCTGAGCCGTGAGCGATCCCCCGTTATATGTTTTGAGCAGCATGAGTCCAAATACCAAAGAACGATCTGTACGACCCGCATTTGAAAACAGATGAAGATGGAGAGTTTGGAAAGTTGGATCCCC
>BQNB010040259.1:22596-47530 GCA_026074375.1 Tanacetum coccineum
GATGAAATTACTCCACCTCCAAGCAAGCAAAAGAAGGACAAGGCACCACCACTTCCTTTCAGGATCTATGTGAAAAACAGGGGTAGATCAAAAAGGATTGCAAACCAAAAGAAACTTTTCAAATTTGATGACAAGGGGACTGGATCTACACTTGATCTGGAATTTGATTGCTCTCCTTAGACGTTTGTTAATTTAATGGCTTTGTAACTGAATTATTAGGATGTTAGACTAAAAATTTCATGATTCATGTGGGCTGAGAAGCACATATTTGGGTTTTTTATGCTTTGTAAACAATATCTCAACTGCCTTAGATGAATGGTGAAATTATATAATTATGTAGTATCTTTCCTTGTTTTATATGTATGTTGGCATCTGCATTTTCATATTAAAACTGCATTTACCCATGATCATGGGTAAATTTTATCTTGGTCACATACAAAGCACAAAACCCATGACCATGGGTCAAACACATGGGGTACTGCAATGTTTTTTTTTATTACGACACTTATATGGGGTACTGCATAGATTAATGAAAATGGGTCAAACAGATATGGGGGACTGCATAGACCCATGAAAATGGGTCAATTTTATATAGATTATTGTGAAAGTCTCAAAAAGGACTTTGTAATGGGTCACAAACACATGGGGTACTGCAAATGGCATGTGCATATCAGACATGGTGTCTTGCATTTGGCGTGTGCATATCAGTATAAAAATGCGACTAAAATAAGTAATAAGAAACCTTCAATATCCATACCATTGATTCATAATCTGCTAACCATTTGATGACATCAAATAACGTCTATTTTATAGCATCATTTATCCCATGTTATTAACCCATTTTGTATAGTTATTGCAAAGAATTGTTACTTAATCGTTTATATTTGAGAATTGTAGTAATTATGGAGTAATTGGTGAAAGTTAGCAAAAGGCGCGCATTATGGAGCTTAAATGAAGATATTTTGAAGATTACTATTCTGAAGACCAATACGCCGTATACATCAAAGAAGATACGGCGTATCCGTGCCTGCACTCACCAAAGACCACATAAGGATAAAGATTAATACGTCGTATCCAGATAGACTCAATACGCCGTATTCAAGATATAGTATTTGAATATTTTGGAAGATATCAAGCGTGGTTCCTACTCCAAGAAATCCCTAATACGCCGTATCCAACACTTGGATACGCCGTATCCAACCGACTTCCAAACCTTATAAATAGAAAACTCAAAAATGAGTTTTCAGTGTGCTAAATCATATTCTCGATACCTAAACCATTAAAGTCAATTTTCAGAGGAGAAAAAGAGCAGAAGAGGTCGAGCAACGTTATCAATTCCATAGGGGACAACGTGTAATTCCATATACTTTAGTAATCGTTCAGTTTTTGGTATCATTCGTTAACTCGGTTAGTTTACCTTGGCTAAATAATTGCTCTTGTATTTATTATGACATTTGAAGGCTAATACCTTCGGGTATTAGCCATTATTATGAAGATCTGAATGTTTGGTATTTGTTTTTCTCGATTTCTTGATTTATCGTTGTATGCTTGTTTATGTTTATCAATTTATACTTGTTTACGCGCTTTTGTATGTGACCTATTATTTAACAGAATTAATGTGTCTAGGTCTTATGATGATGTAACGCCTAAGTCTTAAGAATGATATACCACCTCGAGAGAAGAAATTAGAATATAGGATCATAAATTATTAGTCTTCTAAATTTGAGTCTGGATATGCTTTTGGGCTTAACTTGTTAATGGGATATTGCTAAATGGTTTATTGATCGTGTTAACTAGAAGGTGAACCTAGATAATTCAACAAATAACGTTCTAATTCTATTAGATAGTTGGATAAGTGGACTACTAGTGTATAAATCGCCATTAAGCGGTAAGTGGGTAAAGTCTCTATGAGCTAGGGTTTAAAAAGATCACCATTGCTTTAATCCCTAAGATAGATTATAATCAGCAAATAAGGATGCTTTATGCAGATGCTTTAATTGTGATAGAATTAATGTGTCTAGGTCTTTGGATGATGTAACGCCTAAGTCTTAGGAATGATTATACCCGCCTCGAGAAAAGATAATCATTACACTGAATAAACAAACCAACATTCTAATCGGATTTATAATGGTTAATACAGTTTTCTTATATTTGGCTCAGAACGCTCTTTTTCTTTTGTTTAGTTTATTTTGCATGGGTTTTTAAAGTGACTATGAATTGATTGCTCGTCACCAACCAAACCGTACCAGTCTCTCAGGCTAAAAACTCCCCTTTTTCTCATTAAAATTAGAATTATGACTGACATAGGCTTAGAATAGAATAGAATTAACATAGATTAGATAACCAAGATATTAATTAAATTGATAGATTTAACCTCGCTTCAAGTGTTCGACACCCCACTTACCATGAATCTACCACTGATCGGGTACATGCCCGTTAAAGTGTTGTTTTTGGTTTAGTCGGCAAAATATAAATTTAAAATTTAAATCAATAAAATATACAACACACAACGACATATCAATAATGTAGTTTTTCAATCCTAATCAATCGATTATTCCTTTTCCAGGTCAATTGATTGATGATAGTTGTGAAGAAAAGGAGGTACTGAGTGAATTGATGGATATAAGAGAATATGCTACTAACTTGAAGAGGTTACTTATGTAAAAGCCGAGAATGGGTTACCAAATCAAAGCATCAATGAACGTGCATGACTCGGCTATTCTTGAAGATTCTCTACCTCCAAAGGAAAAAGACCCAGGGAGTTTTACTATACCTTGTTATATTAATAATATTTGTTTTGAAAAAGCCTTAGCAGACCCCCCCTTGGAGGCTAGCGTTAGTGGTATTGCCCTACTCGACTTTTACAATTAGGTTTAGGTGAATAGCTCTAATAAATTAATCGTTGAAACTGGCTCGATAAAACAAATAAAAAGTCCTAAGGTATATCAAAAAATGTATTAGTAGGTATTGATAAGTTTATCTTTCCTGTAGACTTTGTTGTTTTAGATATGCTCGAGGATATCAAAGTTCCCTTGATTCTCGAAAGACCATTCTTGTCTACTGCTCATGCTAAAATTGATGTGTTTAAAAGAAAAATTACTTTAAGAGTAGGGGGATGACAAAATTGTGTTTTAAAAAGTGACAATCCTACAGTAACATAATTTATCTCGCAGAGTTTTTGTGTTAGGACTAGAGCTACGGAATGGAACTTGGATTTAGAAGCTCTCCCCACACACTGTGAGTGGGAGAAGCTTTAATCTTGAATAGATCACTTGACCCAAATTATGGAGAATATATTGAACTAAATTATCTAAATGAACCATTAGAGCTTAGGAGAAATAAAGTTGAAGACTTAGGTCTAACGATTGAAGATGGTGAAGTGATTGATGAACCCATAGAGGATATAGTCAAAACTAGGAATGATGATGATAAGATAAGTAATGGAATTGATGAATACCCTACAGTTTTTAGATTTGACAGGAAGATCCATATTGATTATGCTTATAACCTGCAGTTTTCATGCATGATAGGTTTTGAACATGTCAATGCCAACTTTTTCCCAATTTTATCAATCAATGTGATGTCTAAAAAGTTCTATAATTCAATAATGAAAGATAAAATTGAGCATCAAGGAAAAAATGATGTTGGAGCTTTTATAAATGCACCTATTTTTGTTGGAAACTTTTTTGTTATAACTGATTTTGCAGGTGTAGAAAATATGGATGCTTATCGTGGTTGAAGGAAAAAAAATTTATAATGGGATGTATAGCTGAAAACCTTTTTGTAGAGAAATCTTGTAAAAGCAAGGCGGTTTGATGGTATGATTACCAGTTACAATCGGTAACGATAGTCGTGAACATTATCAAAATGGCCAATCAACATCCAAGGTTTTATAGCACACTCACTAATGTCAAAAGAGTAACAAGATGCGACCATTGCTGAAGGTAAGTGCACGTGACCTACTGAATGGAATATCACACCCGTATCAAAAGCTCAAAGGTTTCTACAAAGGAGTCTTGAATTTGGGACCCGAATATACAAGGGATGCGAAGATCAAAGAAAGTGCATACACGACGGTCACGTTCAATCATTCATGTGATATGAGTAATGAAGCTGGGGATACAAGTTTACTTAAGACTTTTCTGTAAACAAAAGTGCTTGCCGAGAAGAGAGAGACAACTGAATTGAATGGTATTTTACTTTTCGTTATCGAGTTTTGTTAATTCATTAATTGTCAAAACGTATTTATATTTTTCGACCTCTCAACATTTTAATAATAACAAAATGTAAAAATGTTTTGGATATTAAATTAAAACGTTTACAAATTAATATCGTTAAAAATTCCATTCTAAGATTTAGTGTCACTCAAAGGTATGAACAAAAAAAATCATTAAGCATGATTAGTGATCAAGAAAATATTTTTCTCTCAACTATTATATTTTTACAAAAGATTTTCATAAAATTAATTATACAAAATATTTTCTAATTAAAAGAAAAGTTTCATTAAAAACATAAAATTTGAAATTTAAATTTTCTCCTCAAAAGGGAAGCTTCTACACCAGATACAACATTTCCCATAAAAAAGAAAAAAAAGGGAGCAAAGTCTAGGTGGCGGCCCCCTTATAGGCCTGTTGGGCCCCTTATATATATGGGACCTCCGAGACCGCCATCAGTTACCGTTGGATTTTCTTGTCTATAAATTATGGTCCACCCCTTGCTGAAAATCATTTCTCTTTGTATGAAATTTTTTCAGTCCGATTTCTTTCTCTCTCTATAACTTCTTTCTCTTAATAAAAAATCTTGACACAACTTTCTTAGATCTTGTTTCAAGTGATCTAATCTCTTTTCTCATCTCTTCCCTCTCATTCAAGTGTGGCAAAGACAAGAAACACTGTCATCGGCAGAATTGAAGTAGTTATATTAGTGATCTCTCTCTTTTCTTCTAAGTACCAATACCTCTCTATTGTATTTATCTTGTTGTATTTGTGTGACTTGGATATTGTGTAGATCTTGATGTTGTGATCTTTTTGAGTGTGTATATCTCTTGTGAAGTGGTTGATTGGTTCTTGCTAAGATTAGGACTGATGTTGAACCCAATCCTGATCGTTCCTAGGTTGTCTAAGGTTTAAATTAACTTTGTAATTCAATATAACTGGTTTGTAGAAGAAAACTTTGTATGTGTAATAAAGTGTTTGCGGAATGTACACATTAATTATCTAGAAGTATTATGAATAAAAACAGTAATCTTGAAACAAACAAAGATATAACTAATACTCTCCACATAGATTAGATTTATAATCCTCCCCGACCCTCCTACTCTTTCACTAGTACTAGGGTTTCTACAACCATGAAGCTTTTTGAATCGATACTTGACAACTCCCCCCCCCCCCCCATGAAAAATGATATGCAAAACTGATATTCTCAAACTAATGCCTAGTGCCTTCCTTTTATAGATAAGGAGTCCTAGTCGGCTTTTTTTTTTTACAATACATTCCTAAGATACCTTAATCTTTTTTTAACTAAACGTAAATCTTTTAATAAATTAATGATGTATAAGACAATATAGTACATAAAAATCTCAATACTTATCTTCAAAGTATTATTGTTCCTCCAAACAATCTTTATCTCTTTTAATTTGTCTTTATCCTTCTTGATAGTAAAAAGTCTTCAGATTTGGAATCCAGCAGTTGTAATCTTTTCACAGCTAGCACTAATTAACATTAAGCAGTTATGTAACTTTATTAGAAGGCACAAATTACTAATATATACTTCACAGTAGTAAAACTATACCCTACAAGTCTTCAATATCCCCCCCCCCCCTCCCGCTCCCCCCCCCCCTCTCGCAAACATTTACTAAAAAAAAAAAAAAATACTAGCAGCACTAAATACTTAGCTTATATTTTAGTTCTTCAACACTGAGCAGTTTAACTTCAACTAAACCAGCAGTAACTTTATGCTTTTCACGTATAAATTATTCTAACAGTTAGTAAACTAGCGGTGGTAACATTATTACTACCCTTGAGCAAAACTACTTAGCATAATTTCCATTATGTACCATGAGCAGTAAGTAGCATACGTAACACTCGCTAACGCGAAGAGAACTTATAAGAATACATGAAGCTCTTTTAAAGTCCCAGTCTCCCCTAAACATTATGTCCCTCACCTCGCACTCGGCTACGCAGCTCTCGATCAAGTTTCTCTCTTTTAAAAAAGTCTTCAACATACTCTGCAAGATGCACATTCAAAACTTTTATTGACCCTTTTGTGTTTACCCATAAGCTTGAGAGTTGTTATCACATCTCATTAATAATATTCAGTCTGAAGTTTGTTTAGCATATTGGTGATTGTTATGGTTTAGTGAGGGGGCGATCTCTTTTCAACAAACATGAAGATGTGTATATTTCCAAACCTGACAAAGTATACTCCACATGAATCATACAAGTTCCAAATAGCCACTGTATATCCTTGTAGATTTCTCCATACATCACTCTTTATGTCTGGTTCAAACATGACTTTAATTCTCCCCCAATACTCTTTCATGTTCATCTTCAGGCCTTATATCCAACATGCTTTGTTTGACTAGCTTCTAAAGAGTCAGCAAATCTTCTCTGTCAATGTCCTAAAGCATTCTAACCATTGAAGAATATATCTTGGCGTCCTTAAGCTAGACTCCGCAGTTGTCAGCCTTCTCCTTAGCTTCCATATGCTTATTCTTATCAATCGATAAATATACCATCATACCTTCTTTTATGAAGCTTGTATTCAACAAATCACAGGTGGGTTTGGTAGCAAAGTTGTGGTTATAGCATCAATTGCTATATCTTCATCTTTTTAAGTGTGTGTATGCAAATACTTTTTTAGCTAATCTTATACATCATCTTCTTCAACTTCATCTGACTCTTTGTCTTCCTCCATTATTTGTTTCTTTAAAGATTATTGTTGTTGCCCCCCGCGCACTCCTTCCCCCCACCCACCGGCCCCCCCACCCGCCCCCTTTTCACTTACAAGCATGTCTTCTTTCTCCTCACTGATGCCCTTTAGCTTTCTCCTTTATCAATTTTGCTTTTTCTAAATAGTGTGTCAGACTTCTAGTTATCCTTTGTGCCTTATGGAACTATTCTTCTATTCCTTCTTACTTTTAACTAACTCAGAATCCATCTCTAGCGGCGCTCTTCGCACGCTCGCGACACTCTCCTCAATTCATTAGCAAAATCTGCCCAGCAATTTTCTTTCATTGCTCTTCGCTCTTCAATGATTATTACTTGTATCCACCCATGTTTTTAGTTCAGGTAGAATTGTTTCATCTTTTGCTCGCTTTAGGTTGGTGGGATTTCTTTCCTTATTCCTTAGCTCTAAGATTGCAAAGTGTTTTCTTTCTTTTGTTCATAAGTTTCTACTGTACAGTCTTGATCTTTCTTTAATAGTTTATTTCTTCCTTGTTCTTTGCTTGTGTAGTTCACTCTCAAGCCAATACAAATATACTTCCATCATTGTCTTGTGTATTATCCCATGACTCAATCAAAGCTATATTGGCTTCTTCTTCTTGTTTCCTTGCAAGCTTTTCTTCTTCTTTAAAGTTCAGCCTCTAATGAGCTGACATCTCTTGCCATTTGCTCACAAGAGCAACTTGGAGTTTTTCACACCCGGTCCTCGCTCCCTCCTCGCGACTCTCCTTCAGGCTTAACTCATGATACCTTTATATTTGTCTTTGACCTGTGGGTTGTGTGACAGAAACTGTTGGTTTAGAATAAAGTAGGATAGTAGAGATAGTCGTTCCTGAGAGAGATCATGGAAAAATATAACTCTAGATATCTCACGCGCGCGCATAGATTAGTTTAGTGCCTTTGATTTCATTAATGTTTGAGCCAAAGTTTCTTTCAACAGTTGTTAGATGTATAGTGATGTGTAGGATATTATACCTCGCTCGCACCCCCCCCGCAGCACTATCTTCAATCACTCATCACTCTCCAGTACGTAACAGCTTTAACCCTGCAGTTTTGTACTTTCTCCACTCTTCCCCACTTCCTCTCAACATTGTAACATCCACAAATACCTTCTTCATCAGCCAAAACTCCAGTATTCAATATACCTTGAAGTTGCCATCCGCCACACCCGCCCCCCCCACCATGCCTTTCTAGAGTTTCATTAAACTAGAGTTTACCTCAGCATCTGCATCAATATCTCAATACTCCTCTCCTGTTTGGATGCATCTTTCAGTGGTCACCTCCAAATCATGCCTGATTTTTAGAGGGACTCAAACTCTTTCCTAGAATACAAACTTTCCCACGCTTAGTCTCTTTAAAACCTGTAGTTTTGATCTTTTTTCCTTTCCAACCTCCTAGACCCTCTTTTTCAATGTGAAGCAACATACTCCTTTCGCTTAAGCATCCTTTGCTTTTTCTAAATCAAGAACCTGTGCTTGTAATTTGGTACATAAAACCATCAAATCACTTGTTGTATGCTTATCCTCACCACTTGGTTTGTAGATCTTTGGAAGGTGTGGATTACACTTTCCTCACTGCTCGAAATCTCATCTTGAGGAACTCTGCCTCATAGATAGCTTTGTCTCTCTCTTAGACTTTTCCCGCCCGTGTATGAGATAGATGGGTTGAGATGGATGTAGACTGGTTGATCAACAATGGGTATTTGATGGAATACACGCCGCTCCTCGCGGCGCGATGATCTGCTCTCGCGCCCCACTCACCCTCCCCCACCATCCACGCCTCCAGAGATAGTAGCTTTAAACATCATAGTATCAATTAAAGGTGTTATTCTACCCTACGCCCCTGCCACCCCTTCCCCTCCCCCCCCCCCCCCTTACCCGACAGTCTATATAGTCAATTTTAGCAAAAAACTTTCTTTGTGTGGGAGGGATTAACAAAAATCTTATTATGTTGTAACATGTCTCCAAGTTATTGATTAATAAAAACTTGTAGAAAACGTGAATACATTAGGAATTTAACCCCTCCATCTAAGTGTTTCACCATAGCATTAAAAATGTACTTAGACA
The DNA here is from genome assembly GCA_026074375.1 of Tanacetum coccineum. Classification (NCBI taxonomy): domain Eukaryota; kingdom Viridiplantae; phylum Streptophyta; class Magnoliopsida; order Asterales; family Asteraceae; genus Tanacetum; species Tanacetum coccineum. The sequence goes on from BQNB010040259.1 coordinate 31,607, forward strand.
GATTAAATTTCTGAGTTGTTGCCAAGCATATGATCAAAGAAGCCATTGTACTACTGAACTCATTCCATGCAGTGGATTTTGCTCTTAATGTGCATTGGAGTATAGCTGTGAATGAAATACTTCCATGTGTGGGAGGAAAAGAAAGCTTTATAAAAGAAAGTAAGCTTTTGAGCCCCCCCTCCCTCACTCCCACCCCCCCCCATCCCACAAAACACCACTAAGGCTTTTCATACCCTATACGTGCCAGTTCTTCAAATATAGTAGCAGTTGGCAGACAATCAGTACCTTCTGCATCATCCAAGTGAAGATCACGCCTAATGCTTGACTCCGTAATGATAACCTTCTTTTTATCAACTAGGGCTTGTAACTAACGCACTTCATTAACCATCTGTACTTTTGTAGTCGCCCAAAATTTTTCAATACAAGAAGTGTAGATGATTGGATTGACTGTTAAAGCATAATGAACAGAATTTGCTTTCAGGAAATTAATAATCTCTGTAAACCCATCACTTTCTACAGGTTTTTCTAAGAACGTGACAACATTGTGCATTTCAGCAAACTTAGAGCTCGACATAATGATGATTTTGATGATCAAAGATGAAAATTGAGTTAGCCCGGTGAGAGAGAGAGATGTGAGAGAGTGTGAGAGTGTTTGATATTGAATGAAATCGAATAAAGAAGTAGTAAATTGAAACCCTGATCGAGTTTTAACTGAGTACTTATAAAAATTTTACCTGCTAGACAAACTGTGAGGGGGGGGGGGTCTGACAACATTAATTATGCCTAACAGTATTAACTAAACCCAAACAATATCAAAAATAAGATCTTAGCAGCATTAATGAATATACCAGCAGTTAGGAAACAGCTATGCTAAGTAGCATTAACTTTAATACACAGGTAATCTACTAATTTCATTCCCAAAAAGCAATTTTCATCATCAAATTTGATTCTCATAAGCTTCATTTTTTTTCTGTTTTTTTATGCTACATTATATCTCAATTTTTTTGACTCCCATCATAAGCTCCCCCTCATTCATGTTTTAGACACATCTCTATTTCTATTTTTATCGCCATAGATAGAGAGAGAGATAGATAGAGAATTTCTCGCCCTTGCGCTCACCTCTCTCCTCCACCCTCCACGCCCTTCTCTATTTTTTTATATGAAGTTTGTGTACAAAGTTCCACAATTAATAGTTTCATACTGTCCTCCCCCACTTCCAAGTGTGTAACCTCTTGAGAGAGGTAGATCATTGAACTGTTTAGATGTAATCTTAAACCTAGTTTTGAGAATCCACATCTCCCAATATGGTATCTTGGCACCTAGGACTACTACCTGAACCAATTCTCTAAGGAGTTAATTCATTAAGTGTTGCCATGGATTGGGTCTTATTTGATGTTAACACTGTCCTGCTCTGCTTCTAAGCTAGAAGCAATAGTGGCAGATCTTTCACACTCGCGCACGCGCGCTCCCAATCCTTTATGGGGAACAGCCTCTATCACTAAACCTTCTTTCACCGCCCCTCCCCGGACCACTTGGACTGAGGTTTATTGGTGTCCCGTCCCCCCCACCCCCTCTTGTGTGAAAGGACCCCCTAGATGGCTTTGTGTACTTTTGGCATACATTTGTCCCTATACTTCATCCTTCCATCCATTATCTGTGGTCTGTAGATAATTAAGTAGACTCCCCTCATAACTATGCTTCAAGAGATAAGAATTTGCTCATAATCTGGTAACTTTGTCTTCATGTTATCATCAACAGCATACTTTTTCCTAGCTGTTAGTAATTTTCTTGCTAGCAGTTTAACTGATGTCTAGCAGTTATTAACTCTGTCTTTTATAATTATCCAACAACTATCCGCTATATTCATACAAGCACACTAGAAAAGACTTGTAACTGTGAGATATTTCATAGATCCATACTTATGCTTTAACATGGAATTAAAAGTTAAAAAAACTGTGATCTAAAGTGCTTGAAATATCTCTCAAACATTACGTCAAAGCTGATGCATTCAACATCAGGTATTCAATATGCTTTACTCCTGCAGGTGTTAGTCCATAGCTAAAAATACACAATCCAAAGTATTTTCTTCTTGACAGTATTAAGTATGACCAACAGTTTTAACAAGCAGTCTTAAGTATAACTAGCAGTACTAATTATACTTAGCAGTACTAATTGACAAGACTAACAGTACTAATCCTTTACAAAACTTTTACAAAGACATAAAGAGATGTAGACATTAAGGATTAAGCATTCCAATACTTGAGACCAAGTACTGAAACCTTCCAGCATCAAAACCTTTTGTAAGAAGATCTGCAACATTATGATCAATATGAATTTTAACCATTTGTATTAACTTTTTAGCATTGCAATCTCTTATAAAATGATGCCTAATCTCTATATGTTTCATTTTAGAATGTTAAACAGGATTTTCAATAATGCAGATAGTACTGTTATTGTCAATATTAATGACAGTATTCATGAAATTATACCCATAATCTAGCAATTGATTTTGAATCCAGAGTACTTGTCCATAGCAACTAGCAGCAGCCACATATTCAGCTTTAGTTGTAAAGGTGGCAACCACAGTTTGATTCTTACACTGCCATGATATCAACCTATTTCCTAAAAACTGACAACCTCTAGTTGTAGACTTCCTATCTTGAGTTGCTCCAGCATAGTCACTATCAGTATAAGTAACTAGTTCAAATGGAGAATCCCTAGAATACCAAAGGCCTAATGTTGGTTTACCTTTAAGATATCTAAAATTTCTCTTGATTGCTAAGAGATGGGATGTCTTTAGTGTAACTTGGAATCTGGCACATGTGCATACTGCAAACATAATATCTTGCCTAGATGCTATGAGATACATCAAAGACCCAATCAGAGATCTATAGAGATGTATATTAACATCATCAGCATCTCTATCTTTGACTAAAGGCTTTTCAAAATCAATTGGAGTAGAAGCAGACTTCACATCAGTGTAGTCGAATTTCTTCAAAATCTCAGTTACATGTTTATCTTGACTAATAAATATTCCATCTTCCTTCTGTGTTACCTATAATCCTAAGAACAATGTAAGTTTATATAACTCATCTGAAACTTATCCTTTATAAGCTTTTCAAAAGCAGTACATAACTCCTTATTTGTTGAGCCAAAGATAATGTCATCTACATAGACTTGTACAAGCAAAATATCTCCTTTTTGCTTCTTGATAAACAATGTCTGATCTATCTTCCCTCTTTGAAAACCCATTGCCCAACAGATAGTTAGCCAAGGTTTCATACCATGCTCTCGGAGCTTGATGCAGCCCATAAAGTGCCTTGAACACCTTGTAAACTTTATTTGGATGGTCAAGATTTTTAAACCCTGGTGGTTGAGTAACATAAACCCCTCTTCTCAATGTTTCCCTATAATAGAATGCACACATACGACGATCCATTTGAAATACCAAAAAACCCAAAAAAGAAGCATAGGCCTAAAAACAATCTCATTTGCCTCAATTCTAGCCACTGGAGCAAAGACTCTCAATCTATGCCCTTCAACTTGAGTTCTATGACCTTGTGCAACCAACCTTGCCGTATTCCTAATCACAATGCCTTTTTTATCTTTCTTGTTTCTAAAGACCTATTTTGTTATAATGGCCCTCTTCCCATTAGGCAAATCCACAAGTATCCAAACCTGTTAGAGCTTGAATTGCAGAAGTACTTCCTGCATTGCTTCCACCCACGATGAATCAGATAGAGATTTAGCAATGCTTGTGGGTTCAATCTATGATAAGAAACAAGCATATAAACAAGTATTCAGGGTGTCATGTGTTTTCTCTTAATATACAGCACTGAGAAACCCTTGTGCAGAAGTAGATCTTGTCATTCTTCTTATCTAAACAGTGGACTTCACATCACCAATCACATTTTTAATTGGGTAATCTTTATGAATTCTTGTATTAGGAGTGGTTGGAACTGTATAGGAATTAGGGATGTTCCCTAAATTAACTTCTGGTTCATCTTCATCACTGAAGAACTCAACATGAGTGGCTTCAAGTGTATGACTAGCTCCCACTTTGAACATGTCTTTAAGGCTATGTAGATCATATGAACTAGCAGTATTAACTAGTGGATAAACAGTATTAAATTCAAAACGACCAGTATTAACTTCAGGACTGGCAGTAATAATATGTTTTGTCCAACAACCATTACATTCCCTTAGGACTGCTATCATCTTCTGACTTATCTTTGTCATCACTCTCATTATGTGGACCAACTTTAACCTGCCTTATATCATCAGCAGCAGATTTTGGTTCATCATTACCACATCCTTTGAAAGTGAATCAAAGTATAAAGCATCTTTCCAGATTGGCATCACAATGTAATCTTGGTTGGTTCCTTCTTTCCCTGTAGATGTACCTGCATTAAGATCTCCTTGTGTACTTGCAGATTCATTCGAAATTGTACATGCAGCTACTGGTACATAATTCATAGATTGGGTTAGAGAATCAATATCAAACAGCCACTTTAGACCATTCCCTTCTATCATATGCTATTCTCTAAAAACCCAATATGCAAGTTTTCTTCTACCTTTCTGGTTCTAGTGTTGTATACCCTAAAAGCTTTACTACTCAAGGAATATCCAACAAAGAAACCTTCATCACTTTTGCCATCAAACTTGCCTAAATTGTCTAAGGTATTAAGAATGGTAACATGACATCCAAATGTTCATGAAAGCTTAGAGATGGTTTTAAAACCTATAAAAAGTTCATAAGGTGTCTTGATAGAGGCGTTGAAACTACTAAGACCCTATTAAGTACATAGCATAGCAGTACTAACACTTCAGCATAAAATCTGGTAAGGTAACATTAGAGTCATTAACATGAGTTCTAAGCAGTCCTCGATAGTGTCACTATTCCTTCTCTCAGCCACCCCATTCCGTTGAGGAGTCCTAGCTACACTGTATTCTCTCCTAATACCTTTCTCTCTACAAAAATCATCCATAACTTTATTCTTAAACTATGTCCCATTATCACATCTGATTATTTTTACTTTCTTGTCCACTAGGTTTTCTATTTCTTTAATAAAATTCTTAAAAATCTCACTGGTTTCATCCTTAGTTGCTAAAAAGAAAACCCAAGTAAACCTGCTATAATCATCACTAACTACTAAGCAATACTTCTTATGCATTATGCTACTCATAAAAGTTGGACCAAACAAATCTATATGAAGCATAAATAAAGGCTTAGTAATTGGATTTAGAACCTTGGACTTACAAGAGGCTCAGTCTTGCTTCCCTTTAAGACAACCAACACAGGTTTGGTCATTTTCAAAATGTTTTAAAGGCAAACCTCTTACAAGATTCTCCTTAACAAGCTTATTTATATTCTTAAAATTAATATGACCAAGCCTCCTATGCCAGAGCATTGATTCATCTAATGTAGCCTTTGCAACAAGACAAGTTAAATTCTCTTTAGGAACAATGTTCTTCATATCAAAATAGTACATATTGTCCTTTCTAGGAATTTTAAGAAGTATCTGACTTTCATCAGTCAACTTAAAATTAGGAGATAAGACAAGACATTCAGTGTTAGTAAAAAGGACATAGTTCTTTTTGTCACACATCTGTGAGACACTAAAAAGGTTGAATTTTAACTCATTGACAAAGTATACATCTTCAAAATCAAGGCAATCAGTTTTAAGTGTTCCTTTACCACTAGAAATTCTACCACCATGTGTTCCTCCTCTAAATGTAACATAACCTCCATCAAATTCCTTGAAATCTGAGAGATAAGCTATGTTACCAGTCATGTGCCTTGAGCATCCACTATCAACAAATCCTTTATCATCCATTTGTGGCTTGCCCTGCACATAAAAACAAGGAAATTAGTTTCCTTTGGGGACCCAAGCCATTATTGACTTGGATCTGCCTTGTGCATTAATGTAGTTATTTCTCTAGAAAACAAGTGATGCACCATTAGGTCTGGTAGGTCTCCAAACCTAACATGTTGAGGTCTTAACAACAATGACCCTTTTTGCCCTAACAGCATTAACTGGTGCTGTATATGGCCTAGCAGTATTAACTGCTCTGGGCCTAACAGTGTAATAGTGTCTCATGACAATATTAACCTTTTGATGAAAATATCTATTAGTTAATGTTGTTTTCTTATAAAAGGGCCTCTGATCAGTTGATTGTGCTTGTTTAGAAAAATGCGACATTGATCTAGCACTATAAACTGTTGGTTTGGGTTGAGGAGTATAAACAGGCCTAGCAGTATTAAGTGGTGTTAGGCCAAATTTTAGCAAAATTACTCTTGGAACCATGTTCCTGTGAGCACTAGGGTGTAAGGTTTTGGCATAATAGTCATAATCCACCCTACTGTAATTATTCCTAGACACCATCCTTTTCCTTTGATGGTGATGACAGTTAATCTGCAGATGGTCAAAACTCCCACAAACAAAACAAGCTTTGTTATACATCACAAAATCATTTCCTAGTTGATTAGACTTCTGTCCATTCTAGTTTCTTTGATCCCCCCTAGGACTTTGTGATCTATACATCTCTGCATACTTAACTGACTTTCTAACTGGTTTTTCATTATTTTTAGGTTTGATAAACTCTATCTTTTTATCACAGGAAAAACAGTTTCTTTATCAACATTAAGTGGAGACACAATAGAGCTATTTTCATTTTCTGACACTTGTTCTTTTACCAAAGAGTCATCAGTATTTTCCTTAGAATTATCTAATTTTTTTTATCAATGTTAGACTCTAGATTACTGTCCCTAGGACCATAACTTTTAAATTCAGGCTCTTTGAATTCATCAAGACCAGAATAAGACAAATCAAGTTTTGTAGGTGCATTATAGATTAAATGATGGGGTGGTGGAACAACATTATACCCCAAACCCTTTTTACTTTTGTCAGTTATCTGACTCCCTAACAACTTGTCTAGGCTCTTTCAGGCATATCAAATTTTCTCAATTTTAAATTCAATACCCTCTTTTTCTTGCTAAACCTTTTCAAACTCACTTTTAATAGTCTTTGCAAGCTACTTCTCTTTTAAGAACTGCAACTTCTTCACTAAAAAGAACCTCATTCTTTCTATATGTGACAAGTTGTTCTTCTACAGTCGTTAAACCTCTTTTATAAGTAGTTGCTTTAAATTCAGTTTAATTAAGCTTAACAATTAAATCATCATACTGTTTCTTAAGAGTTTCATAGGTTTTCAGACAAGTTTTAATGCAAGATTTATCATTGTTTAAATTAGAGTCTGAAACGCCATTAGAGCCATGTTTGTTTGAACATGTTCTTCTGTCATATCACTCCAGTCAAAACCAACACCATCTATAGCCAACATTGCCTTTGAAGATGTGTCTTCATTGTTTCCTTGCTTCCTAGTGTTGTCTTGATATCTGAACTGACCATCTTTGTTCCTTCATGCTCTACATTCCCTGGCAAAGTGTCCCATCTTGTGACAGTTGAAACACTCTTCCTTGGATTTATCATACCCAGCAGTATCATTACCATTAATGAAAATTTTCTTGCATGTCCTCTAAAAGTACCTCTTTGCCCTCATACTTAGCAGAGAGAGCTGCCATTTCAAATCTATTGCTTCCAGATCACCTTCATGAATTTCCTCTAAGTCCTGCTATAGGAGATTAGAACCATTGGGATTCTCAACCATGAAAGCATACACATCATTATCACTGAAGTTAACAGTACTAACTTAAGGAATAACAGTGTTAACATAAGGGCTAACAATACTAACTTCATAAGTAGGTTTAGCAGTATTAACATCATTAGTACTGTTAGTGCTTGGAACAGTCATAAAGCCCATGTTTTGAGCACCAGTACTTGCACCAACAGATTTCTTTACATCTTGTTCAACAATTTTGAAGTTTTGTACAAATCATCAATGCTCATTGTTTCAATATCATTCTTATTCAACCAGACTAACAACATATATTCCCCACATAGGAGGCAAGCTTCTCAAAAAAATTAAATTTAGGTCTTCTTGAGTGATGACCACACCCAAAATTGCAAGCCTACTAACAATCTTCTGGAGCCTGTAAAGATAGAGTCAATGCTCTGTGCTTGATGCACTAAAATTTTTATATTGTTGCTTCAAAAGTGTCTTCTGTGTTTTCCTAGTGGCTTCTTTACCTCCAAATCGTGTTTCAATAGCAGCAAACATTGTTTTAGCATCATTGTATTGACTGAAAGTAAGTTGATGTTCATTGGGAAGAGCCATGAGTAGCAAGCTTCTAGCCTCCACATCATTCTTCTTGTTGGTCTTCTCTTCAGCAGTTGCAGGTATTGACATCTTTGTAACTGAGAAACCATTCTCTTGTGTTGTTTGTGGTACAGATATCCATGAGTTACCATTCTCTATGACCTCCCATAGAGCATAGTATTGAACCTGGAAGTACTGCTTGATTCTTATTACCCACATCTCATACTCACCTAATTTGAGTATGGGAAGCTTAGCAGTAGTATTACTCTGTGCAGATTCAAATTCCATGACTTCTATATCAAAGTTTCTCAAAGCACAAGCTTTGATACCACTTGTTGATCCCAAACCTTGATTGATTCCTTAACTTGTCTAAGGTTAAATTACCTTGGGTAAATCTAAAATAACTTATTGTAGAAACTTTGTATGTGTATACTAAAGTGTATGCGGAATCTACACCTTAATAACTAGAAGTATTATGAATAAAACAGTAATTGTGAATGAACAAAGATATAACCAAACGCTCCAATATTATTTGATGAATAATACGAGTACTCTTGACTAGTACTAGGGTTTACGACCTTGAAGCTTTTAATCGACTTAACAACTATGAAAATCTTATATCTCAACTAATGCCCTAGAGCCTCCTTTTATAGATTAAGGAGTCCTAGTCGGCTTACAACACACGCTAAAGATAAACATAAACTTATAGAATATTCTGATACAATCTATTCTATAAATATCTTCTAATCTTCATCTCTAAGTAATCTTTATCTCTGGAATCTCTGACTTCCCTTAGCAGTATTAATCTTCTCTGACAATACAAACTAACACTAGCAGTATTAATCTTATGCTAGCAGTATTAACCCAGTTAATACTGTTAGTTATAATCTGATCAGTATTAACCTTTTGAACTAGAAGTACTAACTTGTGAAGATTTATTCCCAACAATAATGATAGCAAAATGCAATTTTTGACAGGTTCTATCTCCTTTCTAGCTTGACCTGCATTATCACTTGCTTTTGTACCTGCAATACCATTAGACTGTGTACCTGCTACAATTGGCTTATAATTCATTGTTTTTGTTAGTCCATCAATATCAAATTTCCAATCTGGTCCGCTACCTACAACATTAGGTGTACTCTCACTAAACCTAATATGCAAGTTTTCTTCCACTATCCTTGTTCTACTATTGAATACTTTAAAAGCTTTACTATTCAAAGAGTATCCAACAAAGAAACCTTCATCAGCCTTACTATCAAATTTGCCTAAGTGATCTATGGTATTAAGAATGGTAACAGGACACCCAAATGGTCTCATAAAACTTAAAGTTGGTGCTCTACCATGAAAACGTTTATATGGGGTCTTGTTATGAGGCTTAACTACTAACACTCTTTTTTGCACATAGCAAGCAATATTAACTGCTTCTGCCCAAAAAGTAGTTGGCAACTTAGAATCAGCTAGCATAGTCCTAGCAGCCTCAATTAGTGTTCTATTTCTCCTCTTAGCTACTCTATTGTGTTAAGGAGTTCTAGATACACTATATTATCTAAAAATACCCTTCTTTTCACAAAACTCATTCATTTCTCTGTTTTTGAATTCAATTCCATTATCACATCTAACCACCTTAACCTTATGATCTACTAGATTTTCTATCCAAGTTATAAAGGACTTAAGAATGCCACCAGTCTCATCCTTAGTAGCTAGAAAGAAAACCCATGTAAACCTACTATAATCATCTGTGACAACTAGGCAATACATTTTCTTCATAAGGCTTTTTACAAATGTTGGACCAAACAAATCCATATGCAATAAATGTAAAGGAAGACTGATTGAGTTCTTTGTTTTGGACTTACAAGAGGCTCTAAGTTGCTTCACCCTCTTTGACAAAGCCACACAGCTTTGCATCATTTCAAAAAGTTTAGAAGGTAAACCTCTTACAAGATTTCCCTTAACCAATTTATTCATGGTTTTAAAATTTAAGTGCGACCAAAGCCTATTGTATGGCCAAAGTTTAGAATTCATCACAGATGTGACTTTTGCAAAAAGGCAAGTTAAACGCTCATTTAGGAACTATGTTCTTTTAAATCAAACCACTACATATTGTTCTTTCTAGGAAAACTCACAGTAAAACTACTTTCATCAATTAACTTAAAGTTTGATATAAAAGTATACATTCAGTGTCATTAAAAAGAAACACTTTTCTTTTTATCACACATTTTGTTAGACACTAAAGAGATTAAACTTTAACTCTCTCACAAAATACACATTTTCAAAATCTAGATTACCAGTTTTAATGGTACCTTTTTCCTTGTGATTTTCCCTCCGTTGGGATTCCCTCCAAAAGCAACATATCCTCCATCTATCTCTTCATAGTCTGTAAGATAGGACATGTTCCCTGTCATGTGCCTTAAGCATCCACTATCAATTACTCTTTTATCCTGTAAATCCATTTGTAGATTGCCCTGCACATCAGATAAGAAAATCAATTTCTTTTGGGGACCTAAGCCATCACTGACTTAGATCTGCCTTGTGCATCAACATAATCAAACTTCTTTAGGGTGATTGATGCACTGTTGTGTTTAGAAACATGGTCTAAAACTTTAGTCTTTGGTTTCCAAACCCAACAAGTTGAGGCCTTAACAGCATTAACATTATTTCCCTTAACAGCATTAACTACTACTTTTGGCCTAGCAGCATTAACTACTGCTTTTGGCCTAGCAGTATTAACATTTTTATCCTTAACATAATTAACCCTTTGATTAAAAATTCTATTTTTTAAATGTTTGTAATTCCTAGTAAATGGGCCTTTTAAAACAGTTGAAATGAGGTATTTTAGAAAGATATAACATTTGGACAAGCAGCATTCACTGTTGATTTTGAGTGAGCAACATTAACTTGTCTAGCAGTATTAACTGATACAAATCCCGACTTCATAATTACACTACTGCTCATGGAACCATGTCTTATTTAAGGGCAGGGTGAGTCTTTTTGGCACAATTCCAGATGCATCACGCCATTACATTGTTTCCAAAAGGTTTTTTAACCACCCTTTATAATTCCAATCAACCTGCGAAGTATGAATCAAAAATCCAAACACGTAACAAGCTTTGTTAAACATCTCAAAATTACTTCCTAGTTTTTGAGACATCATATTATTCTAGTTTCTTTGGTTGCCTCTAGGAATGTGAGTGTTTTGCCTATTTTGCACCATTTAATTAACAGTTTTCCTAGCAGTCTTTTCTTGCTGTTTAGGTTTGACAAACTCTATCTTAGCAAAACTAGACTTAACTGTTTTCTTTTCAATCTTAGCCTGAGGCACATCTTCTTCCTCACCATCAGACACCCAATCCTCAATAATTGGAGCACCATTATTCTTCCTAACTGTTTTAGACTTTGCTTCACTAGCCTTAGCTTCACTGTTCTCAACTACAAGCTTACTTGTAAACTCTTCTAAACCAGTAAATGACAAGTCAGGTGTTAGAGGCATAAAATTTCCTGTATAATGAGGTGGAACTGCATTATAGACTAAACCTTTCTTGCAGTTGTCTACAATTTGACTGCCTATGAACTTATCTAAACTTTTAGATGCATTCTCAAATTTATTTACATTAAATTAAATTCCATCTTTTTCTTTTTGAGCTATTTCTAGCTTCTTCCTGAGTCTCTAATAGCTATATCTTTACATTCAATTTCAAATTTTATGACCTTTATATCTTGTGAGTAAATAGACTCATTTGCCTTATAGACTTCAAGTTTCTCTTCTACTGACTCTAATCCTGTCTTATAACTAAAAACATTAACAAAAATTTCTTAAAATCTATGTAGTTGTCATATTAAGATTTAAAGAGTTTTAATCCATTACCAACAAGATTTTGAGCAAGTAGAATCATTAATAACCACAGAAAAAGAACAAAAAGATGAGTAAGTGCAAGAGTTCATAGTTATAGGATCCCCTCTCCTCTGCTTGATATCACTCCATCATATCTACCAAGACCATTACATGATATCAAAGCATTGGAAGTAGTTGTCTCTATTGGAACACTTCTTCTTGAGCTTTCCTTGTTCCTGTTGTCTTGGTTTCTTAGAGCTCTGCACTCCCTGGCAAAGTGTCCCCACTTGTAGCAGTTGTAGCACTCCACCTTGGACTTATCAAACCCAATGGTCTCATTACCATTAATAGTCATCCTCCTTCTTGTATTCTTTAAGAACCTTCTAGCTCTCATAGTCAACATAGCCATCATCCTATCTCAAATCTATCTCTTGATCTCTTCCAAGTCATCTGATAGAGTTTTGTTGTGAGATCCTCATTTTGCAAGATGAGAATTGGGTTTGGTAGACTAAAAAAGAATGCACAGATCACAGCATCACTCAAGTTATCAACATTTGTGGAGTTAGGAGCACTAACTTGAGTGCTAATAGCAAAAACTTTATGAGTAGTGTTAATTATTTCATTAGTGCTGCCAGAGTTGTTAGAGGACACAAAAGCCATGTTTTGTGTGCTTGAATTTGAGCTTGATGTCCCTTTGACTTCTGGTTTATATACTTTAAGATTTTTGTAAAGATCATCCATGCTCATTGTCTTTAATTCAGACTTATTCCTCCACATAACAGCATGTGTGTTCCATTTTGGTGACAAACTTCTCAACAGCTTCTGGTTTACATCTTCTTGTGAAAGTGTTTCACCCAAAATCTCCAAATGACTCACAAGCTTTTAAAGCCTATCAAAAGTTTGATTAAGGGTTTCTGAGCTAGGAGCAGTGAAGTTTTCATACTGCTGTTTCAAGAGATTTCTTTGAGTTTTCTTTGTAGCAGCATTCCCACCAAACCTCTTTTCAATAGCTTCTAGCAGCAACTTAGCATCCTTGATGGAGTTGAACTTTAATTGATGTTCATTAGGTATTCCCATCATCAAGGTGCTTCTGGCCTTCACTTCTAACCTCTTCTGAGCCTTTTCTTCAGCAATTGTAGGAGGTATTATTTTCTCAACACCTTCCATAACTGTTGTTTTTGGTGCAGTGTTTCCATTCTCTACGACCTTCCATAGAGCATAGTCAATCATCTAGATGTACTATTCTATTCTCATCCTCCATAACTCAAACTAACCGAGGTGTGTAGCATTGTGAACCTTAGAGCAAGCCACCATAGGTGCAATTCTGAATCCATATCATCTAGCAAAGAGATCCTATGTGTATTCAACAGGTTTTTCTTCTTATTCAAAAGCTTCTCACAAGCTTGATACCACTTGTTGATCCTACTTCAATAGATCTTTAATTCCTTAAGCTTGTTAAGGCTTTGTTATGCTAGATAAATCTAACATAACTATAGTAGAAACTTTGTTGAATATATTAAAGATTATGCGGAATCTAATCTTTAATCAATAAGAAGAATTCTTAATGAAACAGTAACTCTATGAATACAATTCTATGAACACACAATTCAACAAACAAAAAAAGCTCCAATATTATTATTACAAATAATACGAATACTCTCCTAGTATTATGGTTACAAAACCTTGAAGCTAGTAACTCTATAATGACTCGTATTTGATTTGAATACTAAATTATACCGAAAACCAAAGCCCAAGGACCTACTTTTATCCACAAGGAGTCCTAACGATTTACAATATATTCACAAAAACTTAGAATATTCTCTATGATCTATACTATAAATAACTAATACTTATCAAGTAAGTAATCTTGATCTCTAATTAATCTTTATCCTTTCTTCTGTCTTTATCCATTCTCTTTCGACAGTAGAAACTCTTTCAGCAGTCTTAATCTTTGAGAAGTCGAGCTTTAGTACTAGTAGCATTAACTATATTAGCCCCACAGTAGTAACTTATACACCGCAGCTTTAACCGTGTAAAGCAGTAGTAAACAACCTTAGAATAATTCTTCAATCTTCACCAGCAGTACAAACTTTACACTACTGTAATAACTTTTATACTGCATTACAAATCTATTACTAAGCAGTAGTAACTGTAAACTAACCAGTAACTAACTTTATACTGAGCACACTAACTACTTAGCATATTTTTCATTAAAGTTAATGAACAACACTAACTTTTAATTAGCAGCAGTAACACAAACCTTAGCAGTAGTAACTCAAGAAGGCTTTTAATCCTAACAAAATCCATAGTACTAATCATTGAGGTCTTGAGTGATATACCAGGCCCAAGTCTAAAAGTCCACACATCACCCGCGACACATATAATTTTGTGAATTTTGTAACAGTTTGGAAACAGAATAGGCATTAATCTCACAAAAAGTATCAAGGGTTATAGTTTGCTAGGTATTGTAACAAGTATTTGTACAAAAGTCATGCTTGAAATTATTATTTAAAGTTTTGGATGTTATTAAAGCACTTTGCATGTTATTTATTTGTAAAAAAGAAGAGAAGTAACTTTGAGAAATCTCCCATCCCCCCCACTTAAGTATAGACAACGTCCTCGTTGTATAGATAAAAAAATTAAGTAATACGGAAAATAGAATTAGAACGGAAAACTCCTTGATGTTTTGCTCGTGATAATTCTCCAAGATGAGTTCTTGAGCAAAAAGTGTGTTGACTAGGGCTTCAGAATGCCCGGATAAGTTCAACACATGTCTTTTTCAGAATATACCATATCATTGTTTCAGCAAGGTCCTGCATAAAATATTAGAAGACGAGTACAATTTCTATCTCGCTACAATGGTACAAGAAAATAAATAAACACACAACTATACATGGATCAATACGCCGTATCCCAAACCCTAGGATACGTTGTATGGTTCCTATAAAAACAATTAATATACTAGAAATTAAATATTAAGTTTTTTAAAAACTGATAACGTCCAGACACATCTATACGCCATATCCAGAGGGTTTCGATACGCCGTATAAAGTGTCTGGGAAGACAGAGTCATGCAACAAACAATTAAAATGAAACAAACAATTAAAATGACCGGGTTGTCTCCCGGGAAGCACTTTTGTTTCAGCAGGTCTTTAAGTTCGACCTATTTTCCTTTCTTACTTCATTCATATGGTGTTGTCACGACCTATAATTCATCTATGAGACATAAAAGTTCTCGATAAGCATCAAGGCTATCCTTTGAATGGTTGAGGTATTCGGCCTCTTTTATGGTAATGTACTCCTCGTCATCATTTAATGAATACTTCATCATCTCGAATCTCCAGATTTTGTAGTTTGATGGTTCAGGAGTTGGATTATCCTTATGTTCTTCATGTCCTTGATTTTCTTGAGTATCACCAACGTTGCATGCTTTGTAATTCCTGCCAAATATACGATTGACGTCAAGATAAGGATCACGAGTCTTTTCAGTTTTCATATTCGCATATGGTCCCCGTCTGAAATTTTCCATACGAGTAAATGGGGCGATCTCGTGAGTATTCACCTTCCACCAACATTCTTGCAATTTTACCAGCACATCATAATCTAGCTCGTGGAAGTTTTCAAAACTGTTTTTCAGCCATATGCAGAATTTCATTACTCCAAGAGTTGCATCTCCCATGATCCTTCAACTTTAGCCTTAAGGGCTAAGGTTTCTTCCTTCAGTTTTTCATAAACTAGTTCATCATACCACTTGTGATCTTGGAAATAGGTCATGCTTTTGACTCAAACCATTCTTGGTAGTTTCCCACCATTACAAAACCCATCAATATCTGAATCACACGTGGGCCATTTAGTTTTTCCATTCTTAAAATGAT
>BQNB010040260.1:0-47530 GCA_026074375.1 Tanacetum coccineum
ATTTCATACTTGATCGTACTTTTGCTATTGCACGATTTGCTTGAGGTAACTTTCACAGCCCCGCTTTTACTCGCTTTTACAAATATTTTACAAATCTTGGGGTGAGATACATTGCTTGTTTTATTATTGGACGCAAGTACTTTACTTTTTACATGATTACGGATTAGCCCAAGTACCGTTAACCCACTATTGCCCACTATCATGAATCGTTAATACTTGTATAAACGTGAGTGTTATAAATAGATCTATTAGGATTGACATCCTCGTCCGGGTTTCTTACATGTATTGGAGATGCCAATCAAATGGACGTATACCATGTCGGAATTCTAGGTGGTCTCGGGTTGGACCCCTACTCGGGCAACTTTACACACTGTCATAGCTTCAGTATCATGAGACTTAGTTCAATCGTAATTACTTTTCTGGATATTGTATACCATGAAATAATTACTTTAAATCTTGCAGTCCACATTACTGTTTAATCAAACCTATGAACTCACCAACTTTATGTTGACATATTTAAGCATGTATTCTCAGGTGCTTAATCCCGTAAGAGCATTTATGAAGTATTTGGTGTCCGCATCATCATCATGGCTCATCTCATGGATTTTACTTGCATTTAAATCATTCTCGATGTATTTTATCAAATTATAACTTATCTTGATGCTATACTTTTAGGACCAGTTGTCTAAAACTTATTTAAATTTTATTAATCAACGAGAGTATTTTTAAACGACTCATTTAGAGGTCGTTCTTTTTATTTTGTGCTTGTGTATTATGAAGTCATCACCCCCGATTACCCTTCTGTTACGATAATTTGGGGTGTGACAGATTGGTATTACAGCCAAGGTTATAATGAATTGGGTTGCATATTAGGCCTAGACTATAACCACTACATAAACATTGCATCATATACCATCATAAACACTTTGCGTGCATAACCATAACCTGATTCCCATTGCCTATGCATGCGTTTACTTTTGCCTTGCACATATTTTATACTTGTTTATATAAACAATTTTTATATAAACCCTTACATGTCACAGCACCATGCCTCTCTCACATATCACTACTTTGTCTGATATTGTACTTGTACCAGCATCACCTTCGCCATCATCAGCATCATTGTTGCCACCACTATCCCTACCACCAGCATTAGCAGTACCACCATCAGATGTGCGATTGCCTCGCAAGAGGTGCAAGAGGTGATGCAGTTGTCGTATGACTTCACAAGAAGTTTTACAATTCCCTAGGCAGAGTACCTAATCGTTATAGTGTAGTATAGGCAAGACTCGGGGGGTTGTTATCGTTCTCTAGGGGAATAGGTTGGGAAGGCTTGATCAGAATCTAACAGAGGTCTACGGGGTTGAGAGAATATTATTTTTGTATTTTTATGTTTTTATGAAAGCATATCATGGTTTGAGGGGTTGGTTTGTTTTTATCTAATTAAACTAATAATAATCAAAACTACTTTGGTGATAACTTATATGATAAACGAACGTATTTACTTAATCATGCACTACTCCTCAGACTGCTTCTCCTAATCTTGTTGCTTTGTTATACTTGTGATGATCTGTGTAAGTATTTCCTAAGTTATGAATGAATTACACGAACCTACCGTCTATTTAATATTCCGTTAAGGCAATGCACAAGTAAGGTAGTGATGTTCTGTCGTTGTAGGTTATAATTACCTAATCAAGTTTTACTATTTATATTTTTCTGACTTAACCTAAAACAATAATTTAATGGGTAGTATACCCGGTCAGTAGTAGTTTCATAGTAAGTAGGGTGTCGATCACTAAGAGCGAGAGCGTTAATTCCTAATTCTATCAGTATTTTAGTTATCTATGTTAGTATTAAATTAATCTAATTTATGTTAAACCTAAGCTAATGATAAAAGAGGGGTTTCAGCCTGAGAGACTGGCACAGTTTGGGTTATCTAACCTAGGGTTTTGATGACAAGTAAAGCAATAAACACACCATATGGGAATATTAAGTGATAAGGGATAAATGAACTTCACTTGATAATTTTGACGTCGTCTAGAAATTCATGACACCGTCGCTTGTTAATTTTGACGTCGTTGCTTGTAATTGGCGACGCCGTCTCCATGCACTGGATGCTTTTCTTCAAGATAGTTGGTGTAGAGTCGTAGTCTTGTCCGTTTCTTCTCCAATTGAGCCCAAGTCACGTGTATTTCCTCCAAAAGCCATCCAAATGCTAAAAACACAAAAACAAACGATTAAGCACATAATCTGGGCATATTTGCATTATTTAGGGGGTTAAATGACCCCGTAAAAGTGTATAAAATGACACCTCATCACATCCAAAATAATTACTTTGTACCTTCAAGAAGGTTTGTGCGCAAACATCTTAATTTTGTTTCTCACGACATCAATAACTATGAAAAAAACAGAGAAAGATGAGATTCCCACAATCTTACATATAGCGAAATTTTCCTATTAAGAGGTAAAAACTCAAGTAGGAGTTTGGCGACCTGTATTTCGATGCATTTAGCTCTAAAACAAGCTCCTTGTAATTTGGTTCTCATGTAGTTCATTGTTGCACAGATTGTGGTCTTATCCAGTTTCCTGGTCGGACCCATAACAAACTATAATATAAAATCATGTGTTAAAGATAGTAGTGAAAACTTGTTGCGACTTAATAAGCAAACTTGTTTGCGCCTATACGTCTATTGTGCGGATTAGAAGCTTAATCTAGCTGATGCTTATGGATTAAAGAAATTGTTGGTTAGATATATTTCGGATATTTAATCTATACATTCTCTATTGGTTTTGGTGATGCAAAAACATGTAACTTTAACACATACAGTAAAGTGCCTTAAGTTACTGGTGATCACAAAATCATCATAGCATTCATACAACAACATCTATTGCGTTACTCAAGTTTGCTTCAACGAAGTTTGCACCCGACGTAAATCACTTAAGGTATGAATAAATAAATGCTTAATGCGTTTTATGATCAAAGGAATTTTTATTCAACCTCACATTTTTTATAAAAATGACACAAATTTTTTTATAACTTTTACAAAATATTTTTTAGATTTAAAAAGATTCTATTTTATTCAAATAAATATTTTGAATTCACGTTTTCTACCCAAAAACGGCTAGAAATATTCCAGATAAACACCTCCCTAATGAAAAGACAAAAAATGAAGCGTCTGGGCTGGGCGACCCCCTTAATTATAAGGGGCGGCTGCCTTAATTTTAAGGGGACCGACACCCTAATTAAGGGGACCGCCCAGACAAAAATTCAGCTCAGCTGGACTATAAATACTGGACTATTCCCCACTGATTTTCTCACCTTTTGCACACACTTTCTTTCTGTTCTAAATCAGTTTATACATCACCTACAATCCTTTGATCATTTAATCTTAAGCATTTGTTTCTAAGCGATTCAAGCTTATTCCTCCAAGTGCAAGAAAAGAACTCTCGTTATCATCAAGATACGGAGTTATGTAGTTTAGTTAGTGCATTCGGGACATGTCTTATATTCACAATGTATAGACCGAGTCCATGTATTCCAAACTTGTGTAATAGTTAGATCATGATGATCATGGTGTGTATAGTTGTTATATGGCGGATCATAGGAAGTATAGTTAGATCGGGGTGATCTTAGTAAGTAGTGTTAGATTGGTGTGATCGTAGTAGTGTCTAAGTGAAGTTGTGAAGTGAAGTGAAGTCGTGAAGTGAAGTGAAGTTGTGTGGTGAAGAGAAGTTGTGAATTGTTGTGAAGTAGTGTGGTTAGTTGTGATAGATTGGTTCTAGCTATAGGACCTTAGACTCGAAAGTGGCTTAGGGTGGTCAGTAATCAGTGTAAGCTTGTTGGTGTTCGATTTCTTCGCCCTTAAAGGGAGCTTGTTGGACTATGATAGTAATCTCGGACGTGGGTACTCGGGGAGTGGGATTAGGGAGAAGAGGTGCCTTAATGGGACGAACCATTTAAATCAGTACCGTTCAGTTTGCACTTTCTATACTTTTCGCTTTACATCTTTATTTACCTTATCGCCTTACATTTATATTTGCATTAGATCTATATGTGTGTTGATTGTTGCTTATATTGTTTGGATGATGATTGTGTAATAGATTGATGTTAACTGAGGTGATTGTGCTTATATTGCTATAACATGTTCTAGTGGATATAGATGTATTATCCACACTTATCATATTGCATCTAACTTGATGGATAATTTGATACGAAATATTTTAAGTTTTTAAATGGAAACGTATTCACCCCCCTCTATGATTTCCACAATTGGTATTCTACGATTTCCACAATTGGTATCAGGAGCCACGTCGTTCTAATTTTCAAAACAAATGGTTTACTAATTGAGTACGATCCATGTATCAAATTACCCATGAAGGGGGATTAAATATAAAAAGTGTTTTGTTGCTTAACTTGTATTAGTTTTGTTGTTAAATACACTAATTATACTAGCTCGAGGTAAAAAAAATGATGCTTAAAATAAGTGTTTTATTTTTTTTTTTTTTTTTTTATTTTTTTTTTTTTTTATGTTCGGTCTCAAGTTAGAAATGTTGTCACCTTTTGTGCAAAGTCAGTAAAACAATTGTTGTACAAAAAATGGGCAAATCTGAGTGTTAGATGGCCGGCCCCCTTAAAGTGTATGGCCGGCCCCCTTAATTCCTGGCCGGCCCCCTTATATTTAGGGGAACCAACTGACTGATCTGTGTAGTTTTTTCAGAAACTTTGAAAAATTCATAATAAAACCACCCGTTCAGTCCATAGAAGTCGTTGCCACCCGCCATTTCGAAGATAATTGAGTCTACTTTCATATAAAAATAATTCCAAGTATTTATTTCAAACTTTAAGTTAGTCATTAAAGGAAAAAAATATACTTATTGTCCAATAAATAAATAAAATGTTGAGTCTCGTTTTAACGTAATACTTGTATTTTATCTTTTCCTTTCGAGTCGGACATTTCTAGTCGGTATATCTTTGAAAAATGGTGTAATTAACCTTTCAAAAATATTAAAATTGGTTAAATTTGTGGAAATGGGATGAAATAATTTGTTTTCCAAATAAAACAGAGATATGATTACATTGTTGTAATCTAATACACAACGAAGACATGCATTTTATGTGTTATGCTATATGATTATGTGCATTTCTTTATGTCTTAAGTTTGTTAGTAGAAATTATTAAATGATCGTTGCAATTTGTAATTAAGCTAATTGAATGTCTAAGCACATGTGCCATGTACACTATTTGTTTGTAGCTAGTTTTTCGGATTATGCATAACTAGAACTTATGCTAGATTTTTTACATTAAGATTGCGAAATTGTTTTGCATTACATATAGCACAAATCATCTTAATTTAAAATGTTACATTAAAACATTCTTTTAAATCTTTTTCGAGTATGAGATATACTTAGGAATAAGAGTTCAATAATTTGTCAAGTATATTATTAAATGTGTTAAACTAGTCACCTAAATATTTCTAACGATTTAATCAATTTTCAAAAACACGTTTAAATATTTTCAACAACCTGCTTTATTTGACATTGGGTTGGTTAAACAAAAGAAAAGATTTTATTAATACATTAGTAACTAAGAAAAAAAATGCTTGTTCTTGCATGGTTTTAACATACACACATAATTATATTTTTTAACATATAGTATTTTACAAAAGATGTGTGTTGTATAAAAATGGTTAAAAACTCATTTATATACTCATAAAATGTCAAAAACTATGTATATTATACATAACAACAAATAGTTTTTCGCACAAGTAAAATTTACGACAATCTTGGAATAAGAAATTAACTTATCATTATTCATCAACCTCACCTTACAACTAATCTTGGGATTAATGGAACACACTATTTAAATATTTATCTATTGAGTCTTTGTGAGGGTCAAGAAAGATTTCAAGAATATATCAATTCATTATTCAAATTATGATTGATATCTTTATTGAATCTAATTGACAAGTTTTCGTGTATGGACATGAAATCGGATTCTTATTTGTTTAGTTTCAAGATTATATCAAAATATAACAAAAGATATCATCTTGGATCTACATAACTCAATCACACTTGATTGATATGAAAATAATTACATCCTTTTCTAGATGAAAAGAATACGCATCGAATCATATCACACTTTGTGTTGATGGATGGCATATTGAGTCTTACTTTGTCCATGGGTGTGTTCAATTATTATTACTAATTTGTTTAAACAAGCATAAATACACAAATGAATAATGCTTGACGGAATTGGATGTTCGTCCGAAATATTCAAGCAATTTACATTGCAATGCAATTGGTAAATGTGCATTTCGAAAAATCCAAACACGAGCAAACTAACAACATATGTAAACTTTGGCTTCATTCAACATTAAAAGCACAACTCAAAGCTAATTCACTTTTACCTAAATTCTCAATAAGAATAATATTATGTTTATTCACTAGGAATGATTGATGTTTGGGTGTGAAAAACATTATGTTTAAATGATTTTATGGACTTATCTTATAACCGATTGTTATAGGATAATAATATATCCTATGCAATTTTATTTGCTTCGTAGCAAAATTGTCTGTGTTAACAAGAAAATACACTACATATAATTTGAAAAATATAAGTTATTAGAATTGAAAATAACCTATCACAATATGTGTCAATGCATAAACAAGTAAAAATACATTTATTCAAATAATTATTTAATTATAATTTTACAACATTGATAAGAATAATTATTTTAGAAAAAGCATATTTGTTTAAAAATAATAACATGTTTCTTTTCAATTATTTATCTTAAAGAATCCACAAACTCAGTTTAAAAGATAAATAATATTGATGGATTCATTTCACAAAACATGAAAATAGGTGAATTCTTTAAAACTCTCTCAATTTACTTATTTGTCATTGTCAACAAATTAGCACATCTCTTGGCTTTTGAATAAACCAAACACGTTAATATCTCTTTGTGACAACTACTCATGTAAGATGACTAAATATTAAACATTCTATTAAATCAAGCACATATGTAATCAAAACCAAACAAACCTATAGATCTTGACAAATGTTTAAAAACATCTTTGCTTTCGCTTATATCTAGAAATTCCACACATCTTGATTAGGATTATGCGAACCGGAATTAAAGCATGTTAGTTGAGTCATGTTAGGCCTCTTATGAAAAGATAATACAAATTTATCTTTGATACACTATCATTAGGCAAATATAAGAACTCTATTTTGTCTAACATGAGAATGACTACTGAAGAATCTATTGCACTAGAAATTCAATTTGACCTAACGATTGAATTGCTTCTAAGAGTGAAGTTGGGTTTGGTGTATAACCCGTAAAAATGGTCATGTTTAGCCTGAATTGAGCACCACTAGTGATAGTCTCATATTCATTTTCTAATTTGATTAAATGGCTCTTCCTAAATATGCCTAATGATAGTCTACATCGATAGACTTTGTATCTCATTAGGAGTACACACTAAGCACGTAGAAATTAGGCTTTTCCTTAGTCAATCTAGACACAATGCACCTCACATATGTGTTTTAATGTTTCAAGATGATTACTTGTTTCCATGTAATGCAATTATATGTCTTCATGCTCAATGTTTAATTGCTTAGATATTAAATGCATGTCCACTATAAAGACATTTGTCTTCTTCTAGCAATTTAGATAAAATATTTCTTAGTTCATCTAAATAACACATGTTCCTAAATGCTAAATGCAACATGTTTTACATGACGATTACATTTAAAATTATCATGTTTTGTATGCGTCATTTTACATGACTTACGTGTTAATTGTACACCTACACTATATTAACTTAATATATGACAATTAACGTTTAAATGCCATAGAGTCTTACACATTAATCTCGTTGATTATTGTGTCAATGCATGCTTAGATAAACTTATATGCCTATATCTATATGTATTATGCATCTAGGTATATATTTTCTTACACTAGAATATTTTTCTTCGCGTCCGTGTCACAAATCTAAAAAGTCAAAATAGTCTTAATATGGTCTTTTATCTATAGAGTCTTTTCCCACCACATCCCTTAATCATCATATCGCCTTCTTCAAAATAATCCACTCTTTTGTCAAGGAAAAGTTAGATACATATCTAACACTCATCCAAGTTGGTTTGACAATTAAAGATTTCATCAAGAACATATCAAGTATCTTTAACTTGCGATCACAAACGTTAATTTAAAGGTTCAATCTCGAAAATACATATTTCAAGCCTTTTAACAAACTATGTTAAAATGCTCTTCATAATCTAAAAGCTTACATCATACCCTAGTGTGACAAAGGACTTACGAGTTTCTACATAAGTGTTCGTAGCCTATATTACATACAATACTTAAGACTAAGTACTTTTACTTCTGGTGTATGTCCTTTCCATCCCTTAGGAATGTCACAAAGGTTTATCGTCAATGCTCACCTCATTACACAATGAGGACTCGAAACATTTATCCATCGATCTTAGGATAGAAAACTCATTTTAATTCGTCTTTATTTCTTTAGTGTACATGTTATGTCGTCTTATATTAGTCCAAAAGGAAATATCTTCATCGAAAAAGTTTCGTCGGAAGACAACATCGCCGGCATCCTCACCACACTACTCAAATGTGAACCTTTTTAAGTCTAGGTCTAGGAATGATGAAACAAATCTCACAAATGTGTCATTCTCATTTTAATAGTCTTGTTACTATTAAATACATTCCGATAAATCTCGACAACTTAATCATTTCATCCGAAATGTTTAAGCATTTTTAATTCGCGAAATGCAAATTAAAATGTCACTCATTGTTCATGTCTTAGTCGTTTCACAAAAATCTTAATCACGCCTCTATTATTATTTAGATGGTTAATATCTTTCGTCCACATTTCTGCTACCACCTTTAAGACAACCTTGTACCTCGTCATGTGATTGTTCTATGAACATTCGCAACACTCGAGAAGAGCTACATAACCTCGCGTATGAAGTTCATCGTATGCTAACCATCATCCGTTATAACATTGTCAAGCTTATCACTTTCGTCGTTATTTCTCTTCATTTATTCTTTTTATAATTTTATTTGTCGGTAATGAGCTCGAATTAAAGGATGGAAAACACACTATTACATATATCCTTTAACCAAATACTCTCAAGAACTCACATATGTGATTCTTATTCACTAGAAACCAACAATGTAAAACCGAGTCATCTTTGCCACTACCAATCTCGAGTCATCCACATAGTCATCTTCACAAGAAGATTCACCATATAACGATTTCCCTTAAGTGATTTCGCAATGAAATGGCGTCGCATCTTCATTTCCGACACTCATAATGCATGTGTGGCCTATGTTGTTATAAGTTTAAGTGAATTTATAATTGAAATGAGTCTCATTCCTCATATACGACACTCATAAGCATGTGTGCCTATGTTGTCAAAAGCAAGCGAGTTTCGTAATGAAATGCGTCTCATCCTCATATCCCTACACTCATAAGCATGTGTGCCTATGTTGTTAAAAGTCAAGTGAATTTTGTAATGAAATGCGTCTCATCCAATTATTTCTACTTTTTAGCAAGTGAAGAACACAAAGAAGATATTCAATCTTTAAGTGTTGTTGAGTCATCACAATATCATGTCTTTCATTTTTCATCCAATCATTTCCACTTATTAGCAAAGTGAAGAACACGAAGAATACATTCAATCTTCAAGTGTTGTTAAGTCATCACAATGTCAAGTCTCTCACTTCTCTTACACCATTTTTCATATTTTCACCTTTGTCCGTCAACATTAACAACCAAAAAAACACCTAACCAACCTATTGTCAACACCTTCCCTTTCCATTCACGCTCATCCTTCTTCGTTTTTATGTTCCCCTCCTCAAATCATCCTTATCATCAACATATAGTTTGACCTAAAGTCTTACGATAATGTTTATCCTTAAACACCCCAAACATAAAAAGCATACATAATGCTTAGCAAAGAAACCTTGAGGATTTAGGAATCTCTCAATACAACCCTTAGTCTATTCAAATCCACATCATCATCTTGGTTAGATGATGATACCATAAGGAACATGTTGATCAAAATATGTTAATACTCCTTATCCAAATGACATATTGGAAGAAGTCATTCTCATAATAATAGAGTGTCAATCAATAAATGAATCATGTTGGTCAAGTCTTAAGCATGTGTCGGTCGAACCTTATCATTGGTTCCTAAACATTCTCATGTCTTAGTATACGTCGTGTGTCTAGGTTTTAATTTTTTCTTTTAAAATGTCATAGTTTAGAGTGCATATATCTAAGACATGATGTTCTTGTTCCCTGTTAGTGAATTAATATATCTATGTATATAGCTATCATGTTTATTATTATTATTATACATATTTTATATCTGATATATTTATATATATATGCACTTTTTCTACTACTGTTTTCTTTTGTGCTCACTTCGTTCTAGCATGATTCCTTGGTGCCCCAAAAAAGGGGGAGCATACACGAGGGGGAGTTGCCAAACCGCTATGAATCTAGACGTTTCTATGATTGTTGTATCCAACCCCTTTAATATGCTCCTATAGATATCAATGTTACACGAACTAACCCTTGATGTAGGTAAGAGTTGCAGCAAATTTGATCCATGTTTTTTGTTGCACGAAACTAACCATTGATGTAGGTTAAGAGTTTGCAACTAATTTGATCCATGGATCCGCTTGAGTCAATGTTCAAGGGATGTCATTGTTTAAAAGGGATTGATAGAATC
This sequence comes from Tanacetum coccineum, assembly GCA_026074375.1. Taxonomy (NCBI): domain Eukaryota; kingdom Viridiplantae; phylum Streptophyta; class Magnoliopsida; order Asterales; family Asteraceae; genus Tanacetum; species Tanacetum coccineum. Next base: position 10,763 of record BQNB010040260.1, read on the forward strand.
AAGACTTCACTTAGGATGATGCAAGCTCGCCTCTTTGATTGAAGAGTTGAAGTGTAGTTAAAGTCTCGTCTAGGAGTCCACCTTTTTGTTTCGACAAAAGGGGGAGAAGAAGTGTAAACAAGTAACTTATACATTTTACTATGAGTTATAGTTTACATATTTTGTCATCATCAAAAAGGGGGAGATTGTTGGTAGAAATATTACATTACGATATTTAATCTATACATTCTCTTCATGTTTTGGTGATGACAAACATGTAACTTATAACACATAACGTAAAGTGCTTAAGTTACTCGTAATCACAAATCATCAATTCATACGTCAACATCTTTCGACGTCTCATGTTTTCTTCAACAACAAATTTAAGTTCGCACCCGACGTAAATCACTAAAGGTATGAACAAACAAACTTTAATTTGTTGAATGATCAAAGAAATTTTTTATTTTTCCAAACCTTACATTTTTTTATAAAATGGGACAAACATTTTTAAAAAACATATACAAAACATTTTTGTATTTATAAGAAATGTTTTATTCAAAATAAACATTTTGAATTCAAATTTTCTACCCAAAAACGGCTAGAAAGTTCCAGAAAAACCTTCCCCACAAAAAGACAAAAAAGGGAGCGTCTGAAAAATGGGCGGCCCCCTTAATTAATTAAGGGGACCGGCCATAATTAAGGGGACCGCCCTTGTATAATTAAGGGGACCGCCCAAATAAAAAATTAATATTTTTCCCTATAAATAGTGGACTGTTTCCACAGATTTTCTCACCTCTTTGCACATAGTTTTTCTCAGATCTAAACTCTTCTTTCAAACCTTTTTCTTTGATCACTTAACTTGTTATAAGTTTGTTTAAATGTGATCCAATCATCCATCCATTCAAGTGCAAGAGAAGAACTCTCGCTATCATCAAGATGCGAAGTTATGTAGTTTAGTTAGTGCATTCGTGACATGTCTTACATTCACAATGTATAGATCGAGTCCATGTATTCCAAACTTGTGTAATAGTTAGATCATGGTGATCATAAGAAGGTATGTTAGATCATGATGATCTTGGTAGTGTCTTGGTGATGTAAAGTTGTGAAGTGTAGGGAAGATGTGAAGTGTAGTGAAGTTGTGAAGTGTAGGGAAGTTGTGAAGTGAAGTTGTGAAGTTGTGAAGTGAAGAAGTTGTGTAGTTGTGAAGTTGTGTTGTGAAGTCGTGTAAGTAGTGAAGAAGTTGTGAAGTCGTGATAGATTGGTTCTAGCTAAGATTAGAACTCGACATCTAGCTTAGTGTCGGAAATTGATATAAGCAACGTTGTGTACGGTTTTCTCCGCCTAAAGGGAGCTTGTTGACTAGTGAAGATAACTCTCGAGTTTGGTGCTCGGGGAGTGGAGTAGGGCGAAGAGGTGCTTCGTGACCGAACCACTATAAATCATCGTGTCCGGTTTGCATTTCCTTTTACTTATCTCTTTACAATTATACTTGCATTTATCGCTCTATATTTATATTTGCAATTGTGTGTTGTGTTGCTTATATAGTTTTGATTGTGTTTGTGTCATGGATTGATGTGAACATTGATGTGAATATGTATTGTTGGTATAGAATTTATATAAACACTCTTCATATTATATCACGCTTGATCGGTGATTTGATACGAAACATTTTTAAGATTTTAAAAGGAAAACGTATTCACCCCCCCCTCTACGATTTCCACACTAAGTTTGGCTTATCAAAAACAACCAGCCAAAATGCGTTATTAATTATGGGGTCTACTAGCGTTTGTCATTAAGCGACATTTCGGACAACTTTTCAGTTTTACCTGAGACCCGAAACCAAGCAGAAAATGACTAAAATACCCTCGCAAAATTGTGAAAAACCACGCACAACGCGTACCGACACGAAAATAATTAAATTATATTTAATTATCTCAATTTATTCAATAAAAATACTTAATAAATTATTTAACATTTTATTTCAAAAACGTTTGTTAAAACGCGAATATTTAACTTAAAGTTTTTATTCTACGGGCAAAGCTTACCCGTGATACCCGATGACTACGCAAATAAATAATAAATATTTTAAATAAATTTTATAAAACATTTATGAAATACTAGTCATATAAATACTCACTTTTCGTGGAAAATTATTTTGAACGCAACGGCGTAATTTTCGTGTTTTGAATCAACCGTTAACTAGCCTAAACGAGTCCCGAACCATTATTAAACAAAAATTACGCTTTTGGTCCCTGTAGTAATATTTACACCATCACCCCTTAGACTATGTTACACTTGACATTTATTTTAAAACTTTTTGGTATATATATTAAGTCAATTAGGGTTTCATTCATTTATAAACCTAGCCACCACACACACACACACCTCCTCCCTCCTCTTATTTTTTTGGCGCCGCCTCCGGCCAAGTTTCGGCCACCACCTCCATCACCGCTGCACCACACCACTATCGCCACCATCCCTATGTCACCAACATTATCGCCATCATCCGAACACCACCTCACCACCATCTCCATCTCGTCACCACCATCACATCCATCCCTACCACCGCCGCATCTCATCACCATCTCCATCTCACCACCACGCCGCCTCCACAGCCGACGCCATCCTCACCACCATCGTGGCTCAGCCACCATAAACCACCACCATTATTTTGTCCCTCTTATTTCCGAGTTGGATGGTTACATATTTTCTTAAAAGCTAATAACTAAATAAGGGCGGTTTCATTTGCTTAAGCTTGGATTTTTTACTTGATTTGGTTTTCTTTTGGCTCTTTTGATTCGAATAGATTACAGGCCCAAAAGGGATGTTTGTTTGTAACTAAACCAACCCACAAAGTGGTGTTCGCTTTAGATAGCCACCACCACAGCCGCACCCTCAAGGTGTCGGGCTCGTGATTACTTTGTTTTTTTGTCAATGTAGCTCGTCTTACTTTCTTCTTGGTTAACCGATCAAAAAACACACCGCAAGGGTGTTTGTTTATGCGTATAAACAACCCTAAATGGGTGTTTGTTTCTGGGTTTTACAACCCACATAAGGTGCTTTTGGATTTGTGGTTAACAGCCCTTAAGGGTGTGTTTGGATCCGCATTTAACAGCCCCAACAGGGGTGTTTGGTTCTGGGTTTTACAGCCTATAAAGGGGTGTTTGGTTCGCTGTTTAACAGCTCGTAAGGGTGCGTTTGGTACAACAGCCCGTAAGGGTGTGCTTGGTTTACTTATTATTGTTTCTTATTCGATCTCGTCTAGATATATATATTAAAACACGCGGATGTTTGCAACATTGATTGATTAAGGGAAAATATTGAATTTTATAAATATGGGAAACGTCGTATAAACGAATAGGTCATGTCAAAATTTCTAAAAATTTCCATACTTAGTAATTTTCACTAGAAATTATATTATCTGTGAAACCCGATAAAAGAACGAAGATATAAAGTCTTAAGATTTATTAAATTGTAATTATACAATAACCCGGTAAGTAAACGAAAACTATACTTTCACATATGAGACAACTAGTCTAGTTAAAACCCGTCAAGAAAACAAAATACTAAATTATAAAATATTATTTTATAATTCCCGACTAATAGACAAAATAATAGATTTTGTAAAAAAAAACTTTAAAAATGTCATTTATCTAATTCGAGACTTTAAAACGTGTGTTTACTTTTATGCAAGAACTCTTTATTAATTTATTTGCTGATTTTCGAACACGTGTCGAATTATGTTATTTTAATTATTATTTTCTCACGTCGCTTATATAATACTTTTCTTATATAAAATACACGCCGCGCATTATATACACTTCAAATTATTCTTTTGGATGTTTATCTTTGTTATATAATTCATGCCATGAATTATATACTTGTTTTATTTTTCATATGTAATATATATTAGGTATATATATTACATACTTTACTTATTCTTCGACTTCTTTTATTCACATAATCATTGTAATGTATAATACTCGCCTCGTATTATATATTTTCTAGTCTTTCATATGTAATATTTACGGAATATATTACATACTTTGCTTTTACCTCTCGATTTATTTTATTTAACCAACCACCAAACTATTACGACTTGAAATCTAAATCTTTTATCAATGTGTCGCGTTGATGTAATCATCGATAGGAAACTCCAAATACATCATCCTAAACTAGTGGGACATAGCCGTTAAGATTAATCGCAACTTCTTGATTGAGCCGTTCTAGTTTCCGTTGTGTTTTACCTAATATTTGTATTTCTGCCAACTGTTCTACAACATCGAGTTGAGTTCATTGCCCCACTTTTTCTCTTTTAATGGTTTTCATAAACTGTTTTTGGGGTGAGAATACATGCTCGTTTTACCAAGTAAACTTATTGATTTTTATTAACTCAAGCGTTGCGTTACATGAATATTTTTACTAAAGCTTTTGCTTGCTTACTACATGACTTCTAATACATGTGTGATACATGGTTGTTTACTTATAAACTTATTAAAGCTTGATTTGCTTACTACACGATTTGAGATCATTGAATATCTATATATAAAACCGTGAGTTTTGAACACATTTTTTGTTTTAAATATGGACACAAGTATTTAAAAACCGTATGATATGCCTGATATTAATGCATGATAGTATTGCCTAAGTGCCGCTACTGCCACTTAAGTCCCCTGTTTTATCATGAATCGTTAATTGATACTGTAGTGAACGTGAATGTTGTGTATAGATCTATCGGGATTGATAATCCCTGTCTGGGCTGTGGTTTTTAGATAACCATTGACGCATTTAACATTTGAGGTATTCTTTGGGTTGTTTGGCAGAACATCCTACATTTTTAAGGCAGACATTTTGCATTGATTGCATTACCAGTTAAGGTTCGGTGTCATGAGCTTAGTGCAATAATAGTTGTTTTGACATATGAATATGTTTCATTGTCATCTCATTACTTAAATCTTGTGGTCCACAACTGAACATTACTTGATTTATTAAATCACTACTTGGATTTCAGAAATAATACTTTGAAATGTTGTAACGCTACTTTTCTTACTGAAATATTACTTCAATTATTTCAATACTACTTTTATTTAAACCTATGAATTCACCAACATTATTGTTGACGTTTTTGCATGTATTTTCTCAGGTTATTATATTGCTAGCTGAGCATTGAGAGCATTCGAGTTGCGTGGATATAAATATTTTTGAAGGCTTTATAATTTGAGTACCATTCGACAAACGTTTTAAAAATGTTTTCTATTACATTACAAATGGGACTAGTTGAAACTATGATATTTTATAAAAATTACCGAATGGTTGACTTTTCAAAACGTCTCACTAGAGTCGTTTTCTGTAACTTGTACTTTATGCTATGAAGTAGCACCCTAAGTGGTATTCCGCTGCGTTGTGATTTTGGGGGTGTTGGAAGTGACCCGCATAGAAAATGCTTAACCGTATTAAGTAAACAGTAGTAAGAAGCCTGACTGGTATCAGAGAACTAGTTATAAAGAACTAGGTCGTTTTCAAAACCTAAACTATAACTGTTTTTCAAAAACAATTTGAGTCTTTCACCGTTTTCCGATATCCGCGCGCGCATGCTCCCTGATCCCTTATAAGCTCTCTTTTGCATCTCTCCTACTATTACATGGATAACGAGTATTTAACACTTGGTTATGATTTCGCTCTCTTACGTCTATCTTATGACGTATTACTATTTACCTTATATCGGTCCATTATATAAATATTGATCACTCCGATTATCACGTACTTTTTGATTTCTCATTTACTCTATTGAGCATTGATACTGGTATTATATAAGGATACCTATACACATGGGCTATTTTCTTTTTGATCTCTTACGATCATTGTTTTTACTTTTGTTTTTGATTTTTGGTCCATGCAAATGCATGTTGAATTCTGGAAATTTGGAGTGTATTATGTTTATTGATGTGTTAATCAAATAAGTATGGCATTTTTTAGAGTTTTATGGATTTGGTTTGGGAGTTGGAATGATTTTGATGAGTTTTTAAGGAGTAGATTTTAGACCAGCAGGTTGTAGCCTTAATTTCGGATGATTTTTGGCCTTAGCATACCTGGGAGTTTTGATATATTGATAAGCCTAGTTCTTAAGTACATGTGGCTAATTGGATGAAATTTATCTCCTTCGGATGAGTGATATACGGCCATTTTACCAAAGTAACACCCCCAAAATCACAACACAGTGGAATACCACTTGGGGTGCTACTTCATAGCATAAAATACAAGTTACAGAAAACGATTCTAAGTGAGACGTCTTGAAAGGTCAACCATTTGACAATTTTTATAAATATCAGAGTTACAACAGGTCCCATTTATAATATATTAGAAAACATTGTCAAAACGTTTATTGAATGGTACTAAAATTATAAAGCCTTTAAAAAAAATATTTGTATCCGCGCGACTCGAATGCTCCCAATGTTCAGCTAGCAAAATAATAACCTGAGAAAATACACGCAAAACGTCAACAATAATGTTGATGAATCTATAGGTTTAAGTAAAAAAAGTATTGAAATAATTCAAGTAATATTTCAGTAAGAAAAGTAACGTAACAACATTTCAAAGTATTATTTCTAAAATCCAAGTAGTGATTCAATAAATCAAGTAATGTTTAGTAGTGGACCACAAGATTTAAGTAATAGTAGACTACGAAACGAATTCAGTAGTCCAAAAAATGTATTATTGCACTAAGCTCATGACCCCGAAACCTTGACTAGTTTTGTGCCCCATGTAAATATAGGATGCTTGACAACAACCTAACTGTCCTCACAATCTTAAATGCACCATGGTCAACTTGTGACCAGAAATTCCAAGCGGGGGTTATCAGTCCCAATAGATCTATCCATAACACTCGCGCTTGCTACATTAGCAATTAACGGTTCATGATTGGCAGAGACTTATATGGCAAATGCGGTAACTTAGGCAATAATATTCAGGCAATAATCTGGATAGCATACAGTTTGAAAAACACTTGTGTACAAAGCAAAACAAATAATGTGTTCAAAACTCATGGTTTTCATATATATATATATATATATATTAGGTATTCAATGGTCTCAAATCATGTAGTAAGCAAATGAAGCTTTAGTAAGTTCATAAGTAATCAACCATGTATTAAAAGTCATATAGTAAGCCAGTAAAAGCTTTAGTAAAAAATAGTCATGTAACGCTTATGTAGTAGAATCAATGAGTTTACTTGGTAAAACGAGCATGTATTCTCACCCCGAAAACAGTTTATAAAAACCATTAAAAGAGAAAAGGTGGGGCTATGAACTCACTGTAAGCAGAAGTATCGGATATGAGAATCACAACGAGCGAACAACGATGCGAACATCATGATCACCAATGAAGAAACGAAGTCGAGAGATCCGAACCGCGACCTAAATTAATGACGCGCTTCAACCGTGACCTATAATAATGGTGTGCGTATTAGAAGAATATAACTTATAAGAAAAATGCATCAGTTGCACATATAAATAAATTACATATGTATAATGTTATACCATAGAATCTATGTGCGCGCCTCAACTTTTTATTAATACTTCCTAAGTTTTTTTGATTTTGACCGATTTTCCTAGTCACTTGACAACCTTTGAAAAAAATACCAAATGACCTCAAACGCCTTCCATACTCCATTTCTAACAACCTCAATCTTTTAATAACCTACTATATTTTTTCCAAAAATGTTTGACAAGTCTCACTATTTTTTAAAAATTTGACGAATCAAAGTATCCGGGAAAGGACCTGCTGTAACCACTTGAAAGTTTGGCTTGACCTGACCTATTTAGTCTCTTTAATAAAATCTAGAAAAATTCCAGAAAATCCTATACATCATGAACTTGCTATAGTAGCAATTTCATTAATTAAAAAAGTGTTTTGATATGTCTGCTATCCTCACAAACACAACCCAGAAAACTGTCCCTAAACGCAGATTTGACAATGAATCTCATAAAATTATTTTGCCTAACCTCTGCTCACTTTTAACTCATGAAACCACTTTGGTTGGAAAATAGACTCTCTATAGTTATTTTTAGGGCCAAGAAATTTAATAAAATCTATCCGAATGAAGGAGTTATGACTCTCACGAAACGACTCAAAAATCTGCCCAGATTCTTATTCCGAATTTACAACGATCAACCCATCCAAACGCGCCCATACTCTAACTCATTATACCCAATTCGATTTTAGACACAATCGAAAGCTTAAGTATGACTTATTTGTTATAAAATAATTCTCGTTATAATAATTCAAGTTCAAACGGTTTCTACTACGCCAAAGGATCATTCTTAAATTTTACCAAATTTGACTTTTTAAAATATATGTTTTTCTTAAGTTTGACTTATCAAAAATGACCCACCAAAATGCGTTATTAAATATGGGGTATACTATCGTTTGACATAAAACGACATTCCAAACAACTTTTCATTTATACCCGAGATCTAAAACTCGACCGAACATGATGAAAATACTCTTACAAAATTCTGCACAAATCGTATTTTTTTTAAAATAATGTAGTATCTATTTCTAAGCTATTTGACCCGTTAATATGCGTTTTTGGACTTAGATATCCTCGCGAAAAGGTAAAGCAGCATTTTAAACAACTTTTTAATTTTACCCGAGACCCGAAACCCAACAAAAAATGATGATTTTGCCCCCTGCAAGTTTCTGCAGAAAATTCACTTTTTACCCAAGAGTTGTTTGGAACTTGTAACCAATTTCCTAACTTTTAATGGCCGCCAAAACTTCGTTTTTGAGAGTTAGAAGTCGTGTCATATATCAAAACGTTCATATGAATGTCCTCTATCATAATTCTTAGGCCAATTTTAGTTTTAAAAATTTTGACTCACCCAAACTCGACTCGCAAATTTTCTGCCCTATATGGGTAGCTTTAAACCCCTTTAAAACTCTAATTTTTTGCATCACAAACATCGCCAATACCCTTAAACTAGCCTAACTCCTTCTACTAACACCTCGATTCAATGATTCAACCTTAAAACATCACATGCACAAGGATTCATAGATTCTAAGCATAATTTTATACACATGCATACAAAAATAAAAATCAATCAACACAAAAGGTTTAGAAAAGTACTTACAAACACAATGGAATGCGAAACAAAGATCAAACACAAACCCTCTTGGGTTTGTCTTATTGCCAAAAACAAACACCCTTTAATTTACCAAAACCCTAACTTTTTATTACTCCAAATCTTGCAAAAACCCTTGTTGCTTAGATTATACCCAAAATCAAATAAATCTTCAAAATCAAACAAATCTTGAGAAAAGCCTTGCATGTTGATTTCACTTGAAAATAATAGTTGGGATTAATGTGGTATTGATGTAGGATTAATAGGAATTGTTTATAAAATTTTTGGTTGATGATCTTGTTGGTTGGTGTTGCTGCGTCGAACCAAGAAGGAGGATAGACAGGAAGACACAATTTTTTTAACAGTAACTATGTGTATTAGAGTTGAGTTAATATACCTTATATAATTTTTATTTACTTCCCTAGATGTCTAATAAACTTCCATATTAATAAAAAAAATAAGTATGGGGTGTTTATGTGGGCTTGGGTAATTTTTGTTTATCCATTAAGTTGTTAATTAGGCCCAAAACATTTTGTTAATGTGTAAAAAGTATAAAAACGCTATTTTCGACACTCTTTCGGCAAAAACGCGAGAAAAGTCGAGAAATACTAAAATAAGAATGATTTAGCTTTCGGAGCTAAAATATGAAATTATCGATTTCTCAAACGTTAAAACGAATAAATATTCTAAGCACGACGCGTAAATAGCTAAAATGACGATTTTTACTAAATTGGCTAACGAGTAAAACACAAAATTTCCTTCAAAAGTAAAAATAGGAACGGAGTCGAGATTTAATATTGACCGTAAAATACGAGATGTTACAGGCCTTCCCACCTTAAGGGAGCGTCGTCCCGATGCTCAATTCGCCTTATACGCCGTTGGTTTGCGACGGTCGACACACATTTGGAAAAATCCATGTAACAAGTTACGTGTCGAAAGAAGTTCAAATAGCCATTTATACAAACGCAGTAATGATAGCGATTCGAAGAGTAAAGGTAATGAATGATTCGTATGGATATATTACTTGTTAGAAGAGACGTACGCCATGTCAGACACACATTTGGAAATAATCAAATAAACAAATTATGAACCAAAAGAAGTCTAAAGACTCATTCGTATGAAGGTAATAATGATAATGATTAGATGAACAAAGAAAAGGGAGTTACTCGTACAAACGAATTACGAATCGAAAGAAGGTTGTTCGTACGAATGCCATATACTTAAGCCCACTCATTTACAAATCGTTATTTACATCCAAAGGCGTCCCAATCCATGTAAATAAGACTTAGAAATTTATGGTTCAATGATTTATAATTTCCTTATTCAAATGAAGAGGCGTCCCAATTCATTTCAATAAGATAATTATAAATTAACCTACTTAAGCATTGCCATAACAAAACACGAGATCAAAACAATGTTACGTTTAGAAGAAAGAATCTCCTTGGCGGCATGATTCTTCAAAATCATAAGAAGTAACGAGAAGAATAATGAGACGTTAGTCAATCGTGTTCCAAAGGTAAGTGCCAAACGACAACACGTTTCCTTATTCAAATGAAGAGGCGTCCTAATTCATTTCAATAAAATAATTATAAATTAGCCTACTTAAGCATTGTCACAACAAAACACGAGATCAAAACAATGTTTTGTTGAGAAGAAGGAGTCTCCTTGACGGCATGATTCTTCAAAAGAGATAACGAGAAGAATAATGAGACGTTAGCTATTCGCGTTCCAAAGGTAAGTGCCAAAAGGCGGCACGATCCGAGGTGACAAGTTAAGGTCGTACTCATTAAGACATACCATAGTACTATACACATAAGAAATAATACCAAGTAGACATCAATAACCGAAAATGGTCAACACTTATATGAATTGCTTTTATATAGATAGATGGCGATAATCCCGGAGATAAGCGTAAGAGATCGAAAAGAAAGTAGCTCATATATGTGAGTATCCTTATATAATATCAGTATTAACGCTCGAGGGAGTAAATGAGAAATCAGGAAGTATGCGACAATCAGAATGGTCAATATTTATATAACTGACCGATATAAGGTAAATAGTAAGACGTCATAAGATAGACGTAAAAGAGCGAAATCATAGCCAAGTGTTAAATACTTATTATCCATGTAATAGTACTAGAAATGAAAAAGAGAGCTTATAAGGGATTAGGGAGCATGCGCGCGCGGATATCGGACAACTGTGAAAGACTCTTAAATTTTTTAGAAAAATGGTTATAGTCTAGGTTTTGAAAACGACCTAGTTCTCTATAAACACTGCTCTGATACCACTTTGTAACACCTCCAAAATCACAACGCAGCAGAATACCACTTGGGGTACTACTTCATAGCATAAAGTATAAGTTACAGAAAACAACTCTAAGTGAGACGTCTTGAAAGGTCAACCATTTGATAATTTTTTATAAAATATCATAGTTACAACAGGTGCAATTTATAATGTATTAGAAAACATTTTCAAAACGTTTATTGAATGGTACTGAAACTATAAAGCCTTCAAAAAAAATATTTGTATCCGCGCGACTCGAATGCTCCCAATATTCAGCTAGCAAAATAATAACCTAAGAAAATACACGCAAAACGTCAACAATAATGTTGATGAATTCATAGGTTTAAGTAAAATTAATATTGAAATAACTCAAGTAATATTTCAGTAAGAAAAGTAGCGTTACAATATTTCAAAGTATTATTTCCGAAATCCAAATAGTGATTTAATAAATCAAGTAATGTTCAATAGTGGACCACAAGATTTAAGTAATATTAGACTACGAAACGAATTCAGTAGTCCAAAACATGTATTATTGCACTAAGCTCATGACCCCGAAACCTTGACTAGTTTTGTGCCCTAGGTAAATATAGGATGCTTGCCAACAACCTAACTGTCCTCACAATGTTAAATGCACCATGGTTAACTAGTGACCAGAAATTCCATGCGGGGGTTGTCAGTCCCAATAGATCAATCCATAACACTTACGCATGCTACATTAGCAATTAACGGTTCATGATTGGTAGGGACTTATATGGCAAATGCGGTAACTTAGGCAATAATATTCAGGCAATAATCTGGATAGCATATAGTTTGAAAAATACTTGTTTCCAAAGCAAAACAAATAATGTGTTCAAGTTTAAGTCTATCAGTTATCTACAACTTTTAGTTTTATAAAAACAGTACCTAGGTTCATAATTTTTAAGATATATTTGTTTGAAAATCTAGGCACAATTTCTAGTTAGTTTTGCCATTTTGATCGTAACTCATTCATCCGGAATGGTTACGGCTTTATCCAAAGAACCACAAGGTCCTCGTATGTTGTACCCTTACCCCATGTAAAAACCCAGTAGTCTCTAGTTCAAAAATTATTCATTTTAGGTCAAACCATCTGCCTAGTAAATTTTGGGTTCATTTTTAAGACTAGCTCGCTAATTTAGACGTATCTCACTCATCTGAAGGAGATACGATTCCATCCAATTCACCATATGGACCTGAGATTATAATATATCCATTTATGTAAAGATACACTAGGCTTTAAGCTAAAAGTTTCCCGTTAAAACACAAACTATCTGTTGGTCACACATTTGGACTAGTTTCACTAATTTGGGAGTAACTAACTCATCCGGAGGAGATACGGCTCCATCAAAAGCAACACATACACCTTGTATGTTACTCTACCAAAAAAGTACTAAAGTCATAGACCTCAACCCAAAAATTATTTAATATCACACCAACACCCTGCTGGTTACAAACTGCCCTATCAATCCATTTCAAAATCCAACCAACACCATTTTAATTCCTCTAAACCCATATACAAATCCATGCTTAGTTATTTAACACAATTTTAAACACAAATACTCATGAATTTCCAGAATCAAGGATTTAAGACTCATTGGGTAGAGATCGATACAAGAGAATCGAAACACAAACACATTAACTTTACTCGAAAGTTCTAAAAGTAGACGTAAGTGACCATAAATAGTCGACACTTATATGAATTACTTTTATATAAATAGATAACGGTAATCCCGAAGATAAGCGTAAGAAATCGAGAAGAGAGTAGCTCATATACCAATATTGATGCTCGAGGGAGTAAATGAGAAATCAAGAAATATGCGAAAATTAAAGTGGTCAATATTTGTATAACTGACCGATATAAGATAAATAGTAAGACGTCATAAGATAAACGTAAGAGGGCGAAATCATAGCCAAGCATTAATTATTCATTATTAATATGGTGAAAAATACAAGATAACAAATTGATTCTGTTGATTCCAATGAATACCAGAAACAATCTTCCAACTATCGTTGATTCAAAAGAATACCGACAATCAAGCAAACTCCAACAATCATTGATTCAAACGAATACCGATTATTGTGACTTTCCATTTTCTTAAACCGCATCACTTATCCATATAAACTTTTAGAGATGTTAAATAGAGCATATAAATTACTTGGGAGTATGCCTTTAAAAGTATATCCGCGCGGCTCAAATGCTCCCAATGCTCAGCAAGCAAAATAGTAACCTGAGAAAATACATGGAAAAACGTCAACAATAATGTTGGTGAATTTATAGGTTTAAGTAAAATCAGTATTAAAATAATTCAAGTAATATTTTAGTAAGAAAAATAGCGTTACAACATTTCAAAGTATTATTTCCAAAATCCAAGTAGTGATTTAATAAATCAAGTAATGTTCAGTAGTGGACCACACGATTTAAGTAATAGTAGAATACAAAAAGAATTCAGCATTCCCAAACATGTATTATTGCACTAAGCTCATGACCCTGAAACCTTAACTAGTTTTGTGCCCCGGGGAAAATATAGGATGCTTGCCAACAACCTAACTGTCCTCACAATGTTAAATGCACCATGGTCAACATGTGACCAGAAATTCCAGGCGATGATTGTCAATCCCAATAGATCTATCCATAACACTCGCGCTTGCTACATTAGCAATTAACGGTTCATGATTGGTAGGGACTTAAATGGCAAATGTGATAACTTAGGCAACAATATTAAGGCAATAATCTGGATAGCATATAGTTTGAAAACACTTGTGTCCAAAGCAAAACAAATAATGTGTTCAAAACTCATGGTTTTCATATATATAGGTATTCAATGGTCTTAAATCATGTAGTAAGCAAGTAAAAGCTTTAGTAAAAATAGTCATGTAACGCTTAAGTAGTAGAAATCAATAAGTTTGCTTGGTAACACGAGCATGTATTCTCACCCCGAAACAGTTTATGAAAACCATTAAAAGAGAAAAGGTGGGGCTATGAATTCACCTTGCGCAATCAAAAGAAGTGAGCGCAAATACAGATCAACCCATGCAAACGCACCTATAACACCCCGTGTTTTAGGGTCATTTACGACGTCAATAAATTCACTATTTAATTTTAGTGTTGTACTCGTTTGCTTTTAAATCGTAATCATTAAGTTAAATCGCGTAAGCTAAAAAGTATCATTCAATGTAAATGGGCATCAAACGATTAAACGTTTACATCAAGCAAGTGTTAAGTAATTATTTTGAGGATAATTATTAACTTTGTTTTAATACGGCATCAAACGCATTAAACGTACTTACATCAAGCAAGTGTTTAAGTAATTATCTTTGAGACCTAAATTATTAACTTTATTCATTTTATTTTTATCTGGCGTTTACGTAAATTGTTTCTACGTTTTGTGATAAAATACTCAGCATCGAAATCACACCACTAAACTTTTTCTACGCTCAACAAATACCCACAATTGTCCCAATACCCAATGTTGTTATAAAAATACTCCTCCCATATGTATCACCTTGGCTGGATTTCTACCACTGAAATAAACTAACCAAGTAAACAAAAAAAAAAAAAAAAAAAAAACACAAACAACATAAAAATAAACGCATACACATGTTCCAACGTATTACATCTAACCGTTTAAACTTACCCATTTAAACTTCAAGTCTTACAAGTTTATCACCCTAAAAAATATCACAAAACATAGCTTAATTAGTTCTTTGTACCACCTTGATTTCGTGGGATAATACCCACCTAAGGGAACCAAGAGCTCACAAACATCACCAACTTGATTTGTACAACTTCTACCTCATTAAACCTAAGACCATGGCCAAGACTTTTGACAAAGACTTTCCCTAAAACCCTCCTTGTGTCTTGGACTCTTGTATGAGCTCTTTGACTAGTCCATGAGATATATAAGACTCACACTTAAAGACAAAAACACATACACTCTTTCTTTAGCAAAATTTTCACTCATTCTCTCTTGTTTACTTCCCTAAACCCACGGCCAAATCAAAAACCCCTAATAAATCCATACCAAATTTATTTACAATATTTACAAGCACTCCTACAACATATCTAAGATAACCTAAGGTGGTTAGAAGGTTTGGTTTAAGGCTTACAAGGGTTAATCAAGCAAGAAGCAAGATTAGGGTTTTGATTGAGATTAGGGATTTCAAGTCTTGCAAGTTAGGGTTTGGTTGCTAAACAAGGGTTTAGCTCTTGTTGTTCATCACCACACATCATATTAAGGTCATCTAAAACTCTTTATGTCCTTACATTTATGATTTTATGTACATATAGGTTCTATGTAGCAAATCACCATTTAGGATGCTTATGAACATGTAAAAGGAATTTTTACTTGTGATTATGATCTTATATACTTGTACATGTGATATATTGATGTTAATACATGTTGTGATGAAATAATAAGTATTGTTCAAGTGTTGATTAAATTATATAAAGTGTATGTAAGTTAATGGTTAAAAAGTTACTTATTATAAGTTATAAGAAAAAGTGTTGTAAAGGACTTGATACCATGGACATTCTTGGACATTTTCGTACAATAATGGACTTAAGGACCCTAGGAATGTAATACATGTGATAATGAGTATTGTAATGAACTTGTAACAAGATGGTTAAGCTTAAAAGTTGCAAAACTAGGTTTAAACATGTTTTTTAGAAAAACATCAAAACATTCTGTTAGAATTCGAAAACAAATGTATTTATTTTATATTTTTATAAAATACTACATCTCATAAGGATTCCAAAAAGGTAAGAAACTCGAAAAAACAATTTATAACGAAGGAGATACGCTAATTACAAGTTATACGTTAATAAACGGGTTTATAAAAGAATTTTTATAAAAACAAGTTATAAACTACTTCTGATATATAAGATTTGATATTTTTCTCAGATAGTACATATTTTTAGGATTCCAAAACAATAAGAATCGTAATTTTTCAATCGATAACGAAGGAGTTATGAATTTTGCGAGTTTACGATAATAAATACTTTTATAAAAGTTACTGTGCATCTCAGACATAAACATTTTAAAAACATCATTAATATGATATAACTTTTAATAACAAATACGTGCTCGAAAGAATCACTAAAAACGGAGTTAAAACGAATAAGATACGATATTTATGGGTTTTACGATAACTAAATCTATAAAAATAAATTTATAAACTGTCATGAACAGTAAAAAATATTGTTCATCGGTAGGTCAAAAATATGAAAATGTAATATTTTGATAACTCGTCTTAATACGAAAGCGTGGACTTAAAAAACAGGCTTAAAACGCGAAAGTTACACACTATTTTATACTTGTGCACTATTTCCTGACGTGAATAGTGTTGGTTCGTTTTCAATATAAATTTTTGCGAAACATTTTTAGAATCATTTATATAATATTTATACATGTCATAAACTTTATAAACATTATTTTACAAAGACAATTGAATTATATATTCGATTATACGAGTACAAACACACGGATTATAGTTATCAAATGCAATTTAAATATTAGTTCACAAACTCGATTAGATGGTGATGTAGCTATATAGAATTATATATGGTAGTAGTTATTCAAAGTATTTAGTACTCATACGACCTATAATTGATTAGGTTGCATTCGGGCGTATTTGTGACGCATTTTTCTGTTGCGATTTACGTTGTTAAACTCATCCACTCGAGGTGAGTTCATAGCCCCACGTTTTACATTTTATAATGATTTATAAGTTTTGGGGTGAGAACATGCTTTGTTTTATAATTTGACGCAAGTGAACATTTCATATTTAAACTGATTACGTGTTTGCCTAAGTAGCGATAACCCAATGTGCCCACTATCATGAACTGTAAATCACTTGGAGGGTGAGCGCGAATGTTATAAATAGATCTATTTAGGGGTGACGCCCCCGTTCAGGTGATTAGCTATCACTGGTGTCGAAATTACCAAGCCAACGAACGTATACCATGTCGGATTTGGGATGTTCTGGGTTAGAACATCATCATGGGCAGTGTAGGCAATTTATATTGCAATTCATTTATGTCGAGCTTCAGTGTCATGAGCTTAGGGAAACGTAATTATATTTTTGTGATGTTTACATTTCATGTATTATCACGGGGGAATCTTGCGGTCCTACACTTATATAATTCACAAACCTATGAATTCACCAACATTATTGTTGACGTTTTAAAGCATGTTTTTCTCAGGAGATCAATGAGGTACAAGACAAGGGATACATTGGTGGTCGTTATTTTAGAAGTTATTTGCATTAAAGATTTGGTTACATTACATTTTGGAGAAACATCTGTTATGAACTAGAATCTTTGTATAATTTAATAGTGAACAAGTAAAGCTTCGGGCTTTTGTAACAAACACTTTGCTAAATCCAATGTATCGGTTTTTAAACGACACTTTTAAAGGTCGTTCTTATATATCTTGTGCTATTGATCTATTAAGTAACGCTCCCAAACCCATATTCCGCTGCGACCCATTTTGGGGGTGTTACAGATTGGTATCTAGAGGCAAGGTTATAGAGAACCAGGTCAAATGTTTTCACGGGACATACATACACTAGTTGTTTGCATTAGTTAGTTTTACTAGATGCTTACATGATTCATATACGTGTTCATATTATAGTACGTACGTTACTATGAGGGTCTTATATATATATATATATATATATATATATATATATATATATATATATATATATATATATATATATATATATATGCAAAGATGAGTTTGCATTCTTTCGCACATACACTACAATTATTTATATAAGGGTTATTTATATAAATAGAGGAACATTTATTTAGGCAAGGTAGTACGATAAGCTCGTAGGTCCTAAACGCTAGCTAAACATTCAACTATCGATTATGATATCTTACCATCATTCATTTATGCCATGAGCGAATATTCATATTTACCATACCGGTCTTATATAATATATTTATATAAGTTAAGTTTTGCTCGTTGCGAGCAGTCATGTTTTCACCATTGACCGTTACCTACATGTCTGTCTATATTAATTCTGAGCCATGGAAATTCCAGTGAGCTTCTGATGAGGAGCTAGAGGAGCCAATGAAGGACCAGCCTCTACCTGCTGATGCCTCACCTACAGACCTATCACCGGGCTACATTGCTGACTCTGATCTGGAGGAGGATGAGGAGGACCCTGAGGAGGATACTACTGACTATCCTGCCGACGGAGGAGACAATAATGATAATGAGTCATCGGATGATGACGACGATGATGATGATGTTGAGAGGGATGAGGAGGACAAGGAGGAGGAGGAGCACCTAGCTCCGGCCGACCCTTCTGCTGTACCTATAGATGATCTTGTCTCCTCAAGCTGAGAATAGAGAGGCATTTGAGACTCATGAGTCTGCTTCTACACCACCCACCTCTCCACACCATATCATCTTGTTTTCTATGACCAAATCCCGTCTGCTGACTATCCTGCCGACAGAGGAGACAATGATGATAATGAGTCATCAGATGATGATGACGATGATGATGATGTTGAGAAGGATAAGGAGGACAAGGAGGAAGAGGAGCACCTAGCTCCGGCCGACCCTTTTGCGGTACCTATAGATGATCTTGTCCCCTCAAGCTGAGAATACAGAGGAATTTGAGACTCATGAGTCTATTCTACACCACCCACCTCTCCACACCATATCATCTTGTTTTCTAAGACCAAATCCCGTACAGTACGGATGTCTATTTAACACCATACTCCACGATCACCATCTGCTGAGGCATGCATTACCGAGTTTGCTGCTGCACTACCTTCATCATCACCACCACCAGAGAGTATTAAGTTACTTAAGGATAACATAGAGACTAGCATCTAGAATCTTGAGAAGCACCCTGGCCTACAGACAAATAGATTAGTCAGTGTAGCTCGTTTTGTATTGTATCCTACTAAACTTGAGTAATACTCAGTTGGTAGTGTTAATGAAAAGCTTGTACTCTTTTACTCAGGTAAAATGATGTATTAAGTATTAACCTACACTGTTGGTTATGATCATGCTACTGTATGATGTGGATTTATTTATGCCATAATTGCTGTTATCTTATATCTCTGCATGACGTGATCTCACCTTACATATATGTTAGGATCACGGAGTGTCATGATTTTTCCCTTGGATGAAACTTCATATACATTTTGTTCCATGTGATCGTCAAGACACAATGACAACTGTTAATCAAGGGATGAGTGTTGAGGAAATTGAGCGGGTTGTAGCCTAGTGAGTGGCTAATGCTATCAAGGCTATTGCTATTTATCAGAAAAACCAACACGGCCCGCAAGTCAATGAGCCAGACCAAGCGACAAGAATACAAGGTAGCAGAGAATGCTAACAACAAGAGGAAGTGAGAAGGTAACCACAATGGAAGCACGAGCCAACAAAACAAAGGGCATAAGGTGCCTAGAGCACACACTACTAGGCCAATCAACAAGAAGGCATATGTTGGATCTCTACCACTGTGCAACCAGTGTAAATTTCACCATAATGGACCATGCACTATAAAGTACGAAAATTGAAAGAAGTTTGGCCACATAACCTAAAAATGTAGAACACCTACTGCTGCTAGGAATCAACGAACTCTCACCTGTTATGAGTGTGGAGGTTTGGGACACTACAAGAGTAATTGTCCAATAGTGAGGTTTTAGAACCGTGTGGACATGTACTGGAAATAAAAAGCTTATGAAGACTCTAGCGCCACGATGTATAACATCAACACCTAAGGAGAAACCCTCCTGTATTACCTAACAAACTCTAAGCGGAAACTTCCTTAAACTTTAATTCTAATAGGAATTTGTGTTGTACTTTCTTTTGAACCTTGTTGTACACATAGATGATTTAAATTATCTATCAAACTTAGGTGTCATGGAAAACCTTATGGAATTTACTCTCGGTGCAAACTACTCCCTAAACAATTATAACCCTTCAAACATTGTTGCAACTATGTTATAAACCATTTCACTACCATATGATAATTTTTTTTACTAATCATCATCTTACTATCGCCGAATAAACAAACATTTTATGTACTATTCACAATCAATTCGCGAATACCTTATGAAACAATTTTCATTACATAAATTATTTTATTGACACCCCGTGAGCTATTTAGCTATTGTCTTATAAACCATCATGCGATTTCTCGCAAACTATGTTATTGGCATCCTATCAACAACCTCACATCCACCTTGTGAATCATTTTGTCGTCTTGTAAAACTCTTTGATACTTCTTTTTACATCACACAATTTTGACAAAAATGAGCATCGCATCGTTAGCCCTCAAATATACATAGCCTGATCACCTATATATAATTCAAGAAGGACTATGCCATGTTGAGAGTAGTCACCATGTAACATTTGTTAATAAATCCATTTTTACTTGCATCCTTGAAAAGCAAAGTTTTATGTGCGTATTCATAAAACGCGTTTACTCTAGGAAATTAAATTAGTAACCATAGCAACTAAGCAGACCTTCACTCCATCTTACTATAAAGTCAACATCATTTTATACCAAATCCTAAGCCGAGAAGCCAAGATACATCACTAGTCGCCCTAGGACAATTCGCTATCGAATTTGCTCGCCATTAGAGAATTTACTAAATCACCTATTCAACATCGATTTAATGCCATAAAATTTCGCAGTTTTGACGTCATAATTAGTATGGATTGGTTGGCGAGATACCAGGTCGTCATTGTTTGTGACAAAAAGATCGTTTGTGTTCCATTCGGAAACGAAACGTTGATCATTCATAGTAACGAAAGCAATCGCGCAAACGAGTCTTGATTAAACACCATCTCGTGCACCGAAACACAGAAGTACATGCTAAAAGGATTTCAGGTCTTTTTGGCACATGTTACTACAAGGGAGACTGAAGAAAAGTCGAAAGAGAAATGACTTAAGGACGTGCCAATCGTTCGAGATTTTCCCGAGGTATTTCCTGAAGACTTGCCGAGCATTTCCACCAACCCGACAAGTGGAATTTCAAATCGATTTGATATCCGATGCTGCATCTGTAGCACGGGCACCTTATCGATTGGCACCTTTCGAAAGGAAAGAGTTGTCGGAGCAACTGCAAAAACTGTCCGACAAAAGCTTTATAAGACCCAGTTCCTCACCTTAGGGAGCTCCAGTCTTGTTTGTCAAGAAGAAGGATGGATCATTTCGAATGTGCATCGACTATCAGGAACTAAACAAGCTGACAGTAAAGAATCGTTACCCACTCATAAGGATCGACGATTTGTCTGATCAACTACAAGGATCCAGTGTTTATTCTAAGATAGACCTGCGATCAGGTTATCACCAGCTTCGAGTACCAGATGAAGATATTCCAAAAACGGCATTCAGAACTTGGTATGGTCATTACGAGTTCCAAGTTATGCCATCTGGTTTGACGAACGTACCGGCGATATTTATGTATCTCATGAATCGGGTGTAAAAACCATATAAGGATGGGTTGTGATCGTCTTTATTAACGATATATTAATTTATTCAAAGAACAAGAAGGAAGGCGAAGAACATCTTAAGGCAATTCTAGAATTGCTTCAGAAGGAGGAATTATATGACAAATTTTTCTAAGTGTGAATCTTGGATTTCCAAAGTGCAGTTCCTTGGTCACGTGATTGATAATCAAGGCATTCACGTGGACCCCGCCAAGATCAAATCCATAAAATATCGGGCATCTCCTAAGGCACCGACCGTCAATTGTTAAGTCTTGCCGGTTATTACCAAAAATTCATCGAAGGATTTTCGGGGATTGCCAAGCCGATGACCAAGCTTACTCAGAAAGGAGTTAAGTTCGATTGGGGAAACAAGCAGGAAGCCACCTTCCAGTTATTAAAGCATCGGTTGTGTAGTGCACCATTTCTGGCTTTACCTGAAGGAAACAAAAATTTCGTAGTCTATTGCGATGCTTCGCATAAGGGATTGGGTGTTGTATTAATGCAAAGAGAGAAAGTAATTTCTTATGCATTACACCAATTAGAAATTCATGAGGAAAACTATACGACTCATGATTTGGAACTTAGGTCAGAAGCGTTTGCTCTAAAGATTTAGAGGCACTATTCATACGGAACCAAGTGTACGGTGTTTACTGATCACAAGAATTTACAACACATTCTTAATCAAAAAGAGTTGAACATGAGGCAACGTCATTGGTTAGATTTGTTTAGTGATTACGGCTGTGAGATTTGTTATCACCTGTGAGAAAGCAAATGTTGTTGCTGTTTCTTTGAGCAGGAAAGAGTGAATTAAACCATTAAGAGTTCGAGCCTTAGTTATGACTATTGGCTTGGATCTTCCTAAACAAATCCTAAATGCTCAGACCGAAGCACGGAAACCAGAGAACATCAAGAACAAAAATGTAAGAGGTATGATCAGGAAGGATATAACACAGGAGAAGTTGGAACCCTATGCAGATGGAACTCTATGCTTAAATAGCAGGAGTTGGTTGCCATGATATGGTAATTTGAGGACTGTGATTATACACGAGTCCCACAAGTCAAAATACTCTATCCATTCGGGTTTTGACAAGATGCATCAGGACATGAAGAAGCTATATTAGTGGCCCAATGGAAAGGTCGACATCGCCACCTATGTTAGCAAATGTTTGACATATGCTAAGGTCAAGGTTGGACACCAATGGCCATCGGGTTTGTTGGTGCAACCCGTGATACCTCAATGTAAGTAGGACAATATCACCATGGATTTTGTCACGAAGCTTCCTAAGTCGTCACAAGGTTGCGACACCATTTGGATGATTGTTGGCCGACTTACTAAGTCTACCATCTTTGTACCAATGAGGGAAACTAATCCCATGGAGAAACTAGCAAGAATGTACCTAAAGGATGTAGTCACGAGGCGTGGATACCTGTCTCAATCATTTGTGATCATGACCCTAGATTCGCATCAAATTTCTAGAGGGCACTTCAGAAGGCTTTGGGTACTAGCTTGGATATGAGTACTGCGTATAATCTACAAACTGACGAACAAAGCAAGAGGACTATTCAGACTCTCGAGGATAGGCTACGTGCTTGTGTGATCGACTTTGGAAAGGGTTGGGTTAACCTTTTGCCATCGGTCGAGTTTTCATATAACAATAGCTATCACGCTAGCATCAAGGCTGCACCATTTAAAGCACTTTACGATCGAAAGTGTCATTCACCTGTGTGTTGGGCCGAGGTTGGAGAAGTTCAACTCACCGGTCCAGAAATAGTTCAATAGACGACCGAGAAGATCGTCCATATCAAGCAAAGAATACAAGCCGCCCGAGATAGGCAAAAAGAGTTACGCCGATTTAAAGCATAAGCCAATGGAATTCCAAGTTGGAGATAAAGTTATGCTTAAGGTTTCTCCTTGGAAAGGAGTAGAACGTTTTGGCAAATGGGGGAAGTTAAACCCCAGATATGTTGGACCTTTCAAGGTATTAGAAAAGGTTGAAGATGTTGCTTACAAGCTTGAGCTTCCTAAAGAGCTGAGTAGGGTTCCCAATATGTTTTACGTATCCAACTTGAAGAAGTGCTATGTCGATGAACCATTAGCAGTTCCGCTGGATGGACTTCATATTAATGACAAGTTTCATTTTGTTAAGGAACTAGTCCAAATCTTGGATCGTGAGGTTAAACGGTTAAATCAAAGTCGTATCTCAATTGTCAAGGTTCGATGGAACTCTGGGCGAGGCCCTAAGTTTACATAGGAATGCAAGGATCAATTTCAAAAGAAATATCCACACCTCCTTACAAAGACAGCACTGGCGTCAAGTGCCGCGTCTTAAGCCTTGAGGACAAGGCTCATTTAACGGGGGGAGAATATAACACCCCATGTTTTAGGGTCATTTACGATGTCAATAAATTCACTATTTATTTTTAGTATTGTACGCGTTTGCTTTTAAATCGTAATCTTTAAGTTAAATCGCGTAAGCTAAAAATTATCATTCAATGTAAACGGGCATCAAACGATTAAACGTTTACATCAAGCAAGTGTTAAGTAATTATTTTGAGGATAATTATTAACTTTGTTCATTTTATTTTTATTGGTTACGTAAAGTGTTTACGTTTCGCGATAAAATACATTTAGGCATTCCCGAAACCACCAAAACTTTTCTACGCTTCAACAAATACTCACAATTATACCCAATACCCAAAGTTTTATAAAAATTCACCCATATCTATCAACCTGGCTGGATTTACCATGAAATAAACAAACCAATGCATACACATTTCAAGTATTACATCTACCTTAAAATATTTATACATTTAAACTTCAAGACTTACAAGTATATCACCCCAAAAATATCAAAAACATATCTAGATATTTTGTACCCCAAAATTTCGTGTATATTGAGGTCTAAGGGGACAAAGAGCACTCACACTTCTCCAATTGGTCTTTGTACAACTTCTACCACATTAAACCTAAGACCATGACCAATACTTTTGACCAAGACTTTCCCTAAAACCCTCCTTGTGTCTTAGACTCTTACATGAGATCTTTGACTAGTCCATGAGATATATAAGACTCACACTTGCAGACATAAACATATACACTCTTTCCTTAGCAAAATTTTCACTCATTCTCTCTTGTTTACTTCCCTAAACCCACGGCCAAATCAAAAACCCCTAATAAATCCATACCAAATTTATTTACAACATTTACAAGCACTCCTACAACATATATAAGATAACTTAAGGTGGTTAGAAGGTTTAGTTTAAGGCTTACAAGGGTTAATCAAGCAAGAAGCAAGATTAGGGTTTTGATTGAGATTATGGTTTTCAAGTCTTGCAAGTTAGGGGTTGGTTGCTAAACAAGGGTTTAGCTCTTGTTGTTCATCACAACACATCATATTAAGGTCATCTAAAACTCTTTATGTCCTTACATTTATGATTTTATGTACATATAGGTTCTATGTAGCAAATCACCATTTAGGATGCTTATGAACATGTAAAAGGGATTTTTACTTGTGATTATGGTCTTATATACTTGTATATGTGATATATTGATGTTAATACATGTTGTGATGAAATAATAAGTATTGTTCAAGTGTTGGTTAAATTATATAAAGTGTATGTAAGTTAATGGTTAAAAAGTTACTTATTATAAGTTATAAAAAAAGTGTTGTAAAGAACTTGATTCCATGGACATTCTTGGACATTTTTGGACAATGATGGACTTAAGGACCCTAGGAATATAATACATGTGATATATAGTGTTGTAAAGGATTTGTAACAAAGTGGCTAAACAAGAAAGTTATTAAATCAAGCCTAAACATGTTTTTATGAAAAATATCAAAACATTCTGTTTAAATTCGAAAATAAAAGTATTTATTTTATATTTTTATAAAATACTACGTCTCATGACGATTCTAAAAAGGTAAGAAACATGAAAACGGATTAATAACGAAGAAGATACGTAGTTTACAAGTTATACGTTAATTAAACGCGTTATAAAAGAAATTTTATAAAAACAAGTTATAAAATACTTTTGATATATAAAGTTTATTGTTTTACTCAGATCACACATATTTTTAGGATTCCAAAACAATAAGTATCGTAATTTTTTGATCAATAACGAAGGAGTTATGAATTATGCGAGTTTATATACTTAAATGTATAAAAATACTTATACAAAACTATTTTTATAAAAGTTATTGTTCATCTCAGACATGTACATTTTGAAAACACCATTAATATGATATAACTTTTAATAACAAAGACATGCTCAAAAGAATCGCTAAAAACGGAGCTATAACAAATAAAATACGACATTTACGGGTTTTACGATAACTAAAGCTTTAAAAATAAATTTATAAACTGCCATGAAGAGTAAAAAGTACTGTTCACCAGTAGGTCAAAAATATGAAAATGTAATATTTTGATAACTCGTCTTTATACGAAAGCGTGGACATAAGAAACCTAAGAAACGGGCTTAAAACGATAAAGATTCGCACTATTTTATACTTGTGCACTATTTCCTGACATGAATAGTGTTGGTTCGTTTTTAATATAGATTTTTGCGAAACATTTTAGAATCATTTATATAATATTTATACATGTCCTAAACTTTATAAATATTATTTTACAAGGACAATTGAATTATTTATTCGATTATACGAGAACAAACACACAGATAATATTTATCAAAAGCAATTAAAATATTATTTCACAAACTCAATTAGATGGTGATGTAGCTATATAGAATTATATATGGTAGTAGTTATTCAAAGTACTTAGTACTCATACGACCTATAACTGATTAGGTTGCATTCGGGCGTAATTCTGACGCATTTTCTGTTGTGATTTATAATATTGATTCACCCACTCGAGGTGAGTTCATAGCCCCACATTTTTACAATTGTATTGATTTACAAGTTTTGGGGGTGAGAAACATGCTTTGTTTTATAATTGAACGCAAGTGGACATTTTTATATAATGATTACGTTTTGCCTAAGTAGCTTGAACCCAATATGCTTGGTATCATGGACTGTTAATTTCTGGTTTGGAAGCGCGAGTGTTGTAAATAGATCTATTTGGGATTTACCTCTCCGTTTGAGTGACTAGCTATCACCGGGAATGAACATTATAGCATGTCAATTTTGGGATGTTTCGGGTTGAACATCATCATGGGCAATGTAGGCAATATTTATATTGTATTCATATATGTCTAGCTTCAGTGTCATGAGCTTAGGGAAACGTAATGGCATTTTATGATATTTATCACAGGGAAATCTTGCGGTCCGGATTTATACATATATAAACCTATGAATTCACCAACTTTATGTTGATCGTTTTAGGTATGTTTTTCTCAGGAGATCAATGAGGTACAAGAAAAGGGATACATTGGTGGTCGTTATTTTAGAAGTTATTTGCATTAAAGATTTGGTTGCATTACAGTTTGGAGAAACATTTGTTATGAACTATGATCTTTATATAATTTAACAATGAACAAGTAAAGCTTCAGGCTTTTGTAACAAACACTTTGCTAAATCCAATGTATTGGTTTCTAAACGACACTTTTAAAGGTCTTTCTTATATATCTTGTACTATTGATCTATGAAGTAACGCTCCCAAACCCATATTCCACTGCGACCTATTTTTTGGGCGTTACATAAACCAAGGAAAAATGTCATTTCCCCCATCATCGACATTTCGAAGTGGCTTTTCATAAGGTCCGCAAATAGTTGGGTATACCTAGGGTTTGTAGAACCAAAGATAATATCATCTACGTAGACCTGTACCACTAAGATGTCATTGTTAAAGCATCTTATAAACATCGTAGGATCAATAGTACCTTTGTTGAAGTGATTTTGTAGGAGAAACTTTGACAATTCGTCGTACCATGCCCTTGGTGCTTGGTTTAACCCACAGAGTGCCTTCTTTAACTTGTAGACATGACTTGGATGATCAGCATCGATGAAACCTTCAGGTTGACATACGTATATGTCTTCTTTTAATGTACCAAGCAAAAAAGTAGTTTTCACGTCCATTTGAAATACAGTGAACGATTTGTGTGCAGCGTAGGCCAAAAATATCCTAATAGTTTCCATCCTAGCAACCAAAACGAAGGATTAATATATTCCTTCCTCTTGACGGTAACCTCTCACAACCAGACGAGTCTTATTTTGGATGACCGTGTTCTCTTCATCATGCTTGTTCTTGAATAGCCATTTTAAGGTAAGGGGTTTTATGTTATCTAGAGCAGGAACTAACATACATACATCAAGCCTTTTGAGCTGGAGAATCTCTTCTTGCATTGAGTCAATCCATGCGGGTTCGGTCATAGCCTCGTTGACATTTCTTGGTTCCATAGTGCTCACAGTCAGCGCATAGATGCACATGTCACCATCTGTTAGTAATTAATTTCTTATCAAAACTAGTCATGAGGGTTCTCCTATCACTTGTTCTAGAGGGTGATCCTTAGTCCACAGATATTAGTGAGGGTAAGGTTGATAAAACGTATGCATGTGCGATGGATCCACATAGTGTGAAGATGATTCGACAGCACTTGTGGATGGTGGAGCAAATGGATTTATAAACATATTTCCATGGAGCATAGCATTCGGAACATTATAAGCAACTTTTTTAGGTTAGAGTGGAGCTTGAGTGTCTTGTTGTTGAACATGTTGTTGTCATGGTAGCTCGTCAACATTCTGTGAAGTGTTTGGAATATTTGGTGCATGAGAGGATGAATTTGTTGGTGTGGGTGCGGTGTCTGCTGTTGTTGTAGATGTCGTTGGAGTCTGAAGAACTTGAGGTGCTTGATTAGCTGATGTAGTTCTTGTAGCAGCTCACGGTTGACCACTAATATTATCATCATACATAGCTTCAAACAGTAAATCCAATTCAGGTTCAGTTGGTTTTTGAGATGTTATTATTGATGGAGCATAAGTAAGATCGAGTCCTAAACTGATTTGTCAAGAAGTCATTCCTTGAAGCCTGGGTTTTGAACTGCCTTGTTCAAAAGCCATATTTGAAAGTTCATCAAATGTCACATTCATTATCTCCATAATCTTCTTTGTCCTTCGGTTATAAACTCTGTAAGCACATGAATTAGCATAATAACCAATGAAGAAACCAATATCACCTTTTGCACCAAGCTTTCCAATATCCTTATGGTCATTCTTGGGATAACAGAGAGCCCCGAATAAATGTAGAAATGAAATATCCAGTCTTTTGCCGTTGATAAGCTCGTATGGTGTTTTGTTGAATCGACGATGAATGATGGAGCAATTTTAAGTGTACACGCAGTAGCAACTGCTTTAGACCGTAAGAATAACGGTGTACGAGAAAAAATCAACATTGTTCTAGCAGCCTCTACTAGCGTGTGGCTTCTTCGTTCCATGACTCCATTTTGTTGAGGTGTTCTGACAGAAGATGCTTGGTGAGAGATGCCAACACTATTAAAGTATTCTTGAAGCACTTGATTCTCGAATTCTATGCCGTTGTTGGTTGTTACAATGATGACTGGAGCTTGAAAAAGAACAGTAATTTTATTCAGAAAAATTTTAATCTCTTCTGGTGCTTCATCTTTTGATCTGAGAAAGTGTACCTAAGTGTAACGAGAGTAGTCATCCACTATCATCAAAACATACCGCTTCCCATTTATGCTTTCGACTCTCATTGGACCACACAAATCCATATGGAGAAGGTGTAACCGTTGCTTAGAATTTGGAACTAGTTTGGGTGGGTGAGATGCCTTTTTGCTTTTTCCTTGCTCATAGGAGGGACAAAGATGTTCTTTATGATATTTGAATTTTGGAATACTAGTGACGAGATCGTTTTTAGCAAGGTCATTTATGGTGTCAAAATTGAGATGGGATAAACGTTGATGCCATAACCAAGACTTGGTAGAAGTAGCACAAGCCATAAGGCAAATTGGACATGTAGAGGCCATTGCATGGATATTGATGGTGTAAAGGTTTTTTGTGCGATTTCCTTTTAACAAATCAACTCCTTTGAGATTTCTAACAAAGCAGGTGTTCCTTCTAAAAGCGACCTCTAGATCTGAATCATAAAACTGTCTAACCGAGAACAAGTTATGCCCCAATCCATCAATGAAATAAACCCCGGTGATCAATATATTTCCCCATTGAAGATCACCATAACCCAGAATTGTAGCAACATGATCATTTCTAAAGCGAACGGTTCCCAAGAACTTCCAGATGAAATTTATAAGAAGCTTCAGATTTCCTGTCATATGCTTTGGGCACCCCGAGTCGACGCACCATAAACAAATTTAGATGACCTCAGCTGATCCATCTGAGTCATAAACGGGATCTTTGTCAATCTGAGTATCCGATGTCGATGCTTGCTGCAAATTAGCCATCAAAATGCAGTTTGCATTGACTTCCTCAATCTCATCAAGATCTCCTGCAGCAGCCATGAAATTAAATTCCTTAGCTTGGAGTTGGATCCTTGCCTCTTCCTTTTGAGCAATCAGCAAATGTGTCTGAAGATAAGCAGCATCTATTTTTCTTGGTCTGACTCTGCAGTTCCTAGCAAGATAACCCAATCCTCTATAGTTGTAACATTGTATCTGATTTTCGTTGTTCCCATTACCATTACCTTCAGCCCGTGCTGCTACAACATTACCATTCCCATTCTAATTCACATTCAGATTATCAATTCCCGGAACAACAATAAGCCCATTATGATTTCTAACATTCTGAACACTCGGATTCTGAACTGCATTCTGAACAACCAAATTCCTGACATTCTGTACTGCGTTATACCCATTCAGATTTCTAACATTCTGCCCAGCATACTGTCTAAATTGATTCCCCATATTGTAACACCCCCAATTTGGGTCAAAACGGAATATGGGTTAGGGGTGATACTTCATAGATCAATAGGTTTGATGAAATTCTCTGGTTGTTGTTGGTTGGTGTTGAGTAGTTTAGTTTAAATGCCTTAGCCATTAGAACAAGTGCTAGGTTCATTGCGGTTGCGGGATCTGTAATGTCTTCAGGATTTGGCATTGGTTGTTGCATGTAGTTCAGACTGAATGCTGGTTGTGGGTTATAGTTGTTGTTAGGTTGTTATTGTTGCATGTAGGTAAAAAAATAAAATTTTTGATGATGATTAATCTGGGTGAAACACTGGATAATTAAAAAGATTATTAGAATTTTCCATGAGTGCTAAAGGATCATGTGTTTTAGCAAGTCGTTATGCTCTTAGATCATCTACCTCCTTTTGGTTGTATTTCAAGAAATCATACAACTGAGTGTAATCTACTGTATGCAAGTCCTTTGTTTGATGAATAATGGTAACATGTCGACTCCATTATGGTTGTAAGTTGTTTAGGAACTTGAGATTACTGGCAATCTTTTCTGGAAAATGTTTGTTTCTCTTGAAATCATTCATTAACTTTGAGAAATGATTGGGGGATTCTAGTAATGACTCAATCGATTCCCCATCAGTAGAAGTAAACCTTTCCCATTCATTAAACAACTTAGCCTTTTTCTCTTGAATTCCAATATCAGAACCTTTCATCATTTGTTAAACACGTAACCAGATTTCCTGAGCAGTTTCACAACTATCAACAGCAGCATAGATGTCTTTAGGAAGACCGAGATGAATAGTCTGAATGGCTTGATCACGGCTTTCAAATCGTTTAACGTTCTTTTTATTAGAGATCATCATCTGTTCTGATCATGAAAGGTTTCATTAACATGAACTTCACCGGTTTTGATTCACTGGTTTTAGGAATCATTCTTCTGACATATGGACCATTTATTAATGGAATTCATAGATAACTTTACATTTGGTCTACTTCTTAGCCATAACGATTGCAAGACGAGAAGACCATGGAACATAGTTCTCTTTGTTAAGCATAGGAGGGCGGTTTTCGAAACCAACAACATAAATGTCTTATTGAGTCGACATTGCAAAAGTGACGTGAAATGATATAAAAGGATCTTAAGTAGGTAAAGTGATTGTGTTTGGGGATTGGAAATACAATTTAATGTTCACGTGGATTTTACAGTCTTAGATTTAAAACCGTGAAACGAATTGAATCTTTCACGGGACTTTTACTAAAATCAAGAAGAAACCGTGAAACAATAGTTAATTGTTGTTGAAATCGTTGTTGTAATTGAAGTATTTGAGCTTTAGATAACGATTGATGAGCTAAAGGGGACTAACGGTGAAATTTGGTTGAAAAAGGACTAACGGTGTAATGTAGAATCAACTAGAAGGGTTAATAATCAACAAAGGACTAACTTTGAAAAAGTATTAGAGTTCAGGGGTTGCATGTGCCTTTTTCCAATTTTATTTTAGTAAAACATAAATTCTTCCCTCCAAAACCTTCGTCTTCTTTGTTTTAAAAATTCGTAAACCACAACAATTTCCTTTTCCTGCTCGCGGAGTGTACGGTTATCGTCAGTGAAAACCAAATATACCACGATGATCGTTGAAAGACTGCGATCGTAATGGTATAGGTTAGAAGACCAATAATTAACCGAAACACGAAACCGAAAAACCCTAAATGACTTAAAAAGAACTAGTAACTTGTGTAATTCGCCTAAACAACTCAGTATTCACCTTACACAAATGCTTAATTCGCCTTGAGTTCAAAAAACTTAATTTGCCTTGCACAAAAAAACTTAATTCACCTTGAGTTCAAAAAGCTTAATTCGCCTTGAGTTTAAAAAATTCCTTATTCGCCTTCACAGTGGTGCCTTATTCGCTTCCACAAGATGTTAATTTATTCGCCTTACACACAATTAGTAATTTTGCCTTCACAAAAAACAGCACAAACTTATGATGTCACTGATGTCTTTTTATTGTACATTAATTCAACAACAACGTGCTTTGTCCTTTTGCTAAAAACGTGGGATCTTGGTCTACCTTGTTGTTTCAAAACCGTGGAGGACCACACAAATTAAGCAAGAAATTTTTCTTAACAATAAGTAAAAAAAACTCATAAACCACCGAAATAAGCCATGGAGAGATTATGATGTAAATATGCTTGTGTAAACTTTTTACCCACGGGTAAAAACAACAAACTACAAAATAGTCGTGACTTATAAATTCACATAGCAGACAATGAAATAAGCTTACATATTTATGAAACCCAACGTTCCTATAACAAAAAATCAAATATATACATGAATGTTGCATTATTTTTTTGATAAGAATGGACACACTTTCAACATAAACTGCCAAAACCTATATTATGAGAATGAAACAAACTTAAAATGTTGAACTAAATAAGCCAATTGAAGGACACTGAAAAATACCTCCAATAGAAACTACAGTATCATTGGTCTTGTCCAATGAATGAAACATTGTTTGAAGACCAATACGAAATATAAAACTCGAAAGAAAAAGAAAACATCAGTTGTGACATTAAAGGTTTAAGCATTTGGTTTCTATGCCAAAAAAACTAAGCTTAAAGAAAAATAAGCCGAACTACTAAAAGCTCTAATATGCCAAAAATATGCTTCAATATGAACACCACCATACCCCAAAAAAAAGCCACTACAACCCTACTTGGCTCTTGGATACCACTTGTTAGGATATCATTTCATCACCTCAAAACACAAAATAAGAGAAAAATCTTAGAGAGAGAAATAAAAGAGAGAAAAATGGTTACTTGACTTAGAGAAAATGAGAAGCAACACCCTTCCTAACATGCTAGGAAGGGGTATTTATACTTGAAATGAGGCTTGGCCTCTTAGGGTTTATGTTGGGCCTTAATGGGCCGTGACTAGCTTACTAATGGGCTTTAGCCTGATACTTAGGCCTAATTAGCTTAAATGAATTCCCGTAAACTACGTTTTCCTATACAAGGCTCGGGAATAATAATGACCATCACTTTACATAAAAACACGGCTAACACTAATGACATCGAACCTTAACATGTGTTGTGAGAGGGAGTTGGTGTTGCCAGACATCCAAGTATTTTTCTCCGAGAGTTGGTGCGGCCAAACACCCATGTATTTTTCTCTCTTAGAGTTGATGTTGCCAAACACCCAAGTATTATTTAAAATGTAAATGCGTCCGCTTGATGTGGCACAAGTTATTAAATACCCGGACGGGGATTGTCAGTCCTAATAGATCAATTCACAGCATTTGCGCTTACACAAAGTAACTAACGGATCATGATAGTGGGGACTTAAGGGGCAATAAAGGTCCTTAGGCAATAATATTGAGGCAATAGCATATAGTTATAAAGCACTTGTATCCAAATTGTAAAGCAAGCATGTAATCTATCCCGTTGAAGTTTTGTGAAACAGTTAAGTATGAAAAAGGGGGCCTTGCACGCTGTTGGGAATTAAACTCATTATCCTTAGTACTGCCAAGCCAAAGACTTTGCACTACTTAAGATACAACTGCCAGTACTAACTAGTTAGTACTGCTAGAAGTAAGTTAGTACTGCCAATACTAACTTAACACTGCTGAAGGACTTAAGACTGCTGCATGAAGACTGCTAAAGGGATAAAGACGTGTGAAGTGATATGTATTGACTTATTCAGAGTATATTCTATTTAGTTAGAAAGATACATATAAGTTTAACAATATAGAAGATTTGTAGTTATCTTGTAAAGGACTCCTTAGTGTATAAAAGGAGATCCTAGGTTATGGTTTTGTATGTACAATAGTCATAGACATTTTGATACATAGCTTTAAGGTTGTAAAACCCTAGTACTACACAGAGTACTCGTAATATTCATAATAATAATATTGGAGCTTTTTAGTTATATCGTTGTTCTTAATGTTTACTATTTCATTAACATTCTTATAAGTATTAAAGAGTAGATTCCACATACTCTTTAGTATTTACAAAGTTTCAACCATAGTTGTTTTGGATTTATCCAAAGTAACTTAATATTTACAAGCTAAGGAATAGATTTTAAGTTGGGATCAACAAGTGGTATCAGAGCTTGTGTTCTAAAACTTTAATCTATAAGAAACTAACAAGAAGATGAATCTAGAAACTGCTCAAATCACTACTACTGTAAAGTTGCCCACTCTCAAACAGGGTGAATATGATATGTGGAGGCTAAGGATTGAGAAATACTTTCAAGTACAAGACTATGCTCTATGGGATATCATAGAGAATGAAAACTCATTCAAACATGCAGCTAAAACAACAAACAAATGCATGACTGGTTCTCTAACTACTCTAATACCAGGTACTGTAACTACTAAAATAAAGTTCAAAGAGAATGATATGAAGGCAAGAAGTATGTTACTGATGGCACTTCCTAATGAACATCTAATGACCTTTAATCAGTACAAAGATGCTAAGACCTTGTTTGCTGCTATACAAACAAGATTTGGTGGTAATGATGCCACAAAAAGACTAAGAAAGACTATTCAGAGCTAATGTATTAGAATTTTGTGCTCTACAGAAAGAGTCTCTTGACTCTATTTTTAACAGGCTTCAGAAGATTGTAAGTCAGAGGGTTATTCTCTCAGTGAACAATATTTCACAAGAAGATCTCAATTTGAAATTTTGAGAAGTCTGCCTTCTGAATGGAATACTCATGTTGTGTTGGAGTATTAAACCTGATCTAGAACTATGAGCTTTGATGATCTCTACAATTAATGTTAAGATTGTTGAAAAGAGGTTTAAAGGAACTTGCAAGTTAAGCTAAGAGTAAGTTCTCAGAATATGGCTTTTGGGTATCCCCTAAGCAGTAAAATGAAGTTAATACTGCTTATAGAGTTAGTACTACTAACACTCAAGTTAGCCCTGCTAGTACTCAAGTTAGTACCGCTAACTTAAGTGATGACACTATTTATGCATTTTTAGCCAGTCAACCAAACGGGTTTCAACTTGTATATGGAGGACTAGGAACCAATCTGAAGATGACATAGAAGAGATGGATTTGAAGTAGTAGTTAGCTGTGCTGAGCCATGCAGGACAAGAAGGTTTTTCCAAAAAACTGGTAGAAAGATCACTATCAATGGGAGTGACACAGCTGGATATGACAAGTCCAAAGTGGAGTGTTTCAACTGCCATAAGATGGGACACTTTGCAAGAGAATGTAGAGGACCTAGGAACTAAAATAGCAGGAACAACAATCAAGATAGCTCTAGAAGGACTGTAAATGTAGAAGAAACTTCTTCCAAAGCCATGGTGGCTATTGATGGAGCTGGTTTTGACTGGAGCTATATGGCAGATGAAGAAGTCCCTACAAACATGGCTCTTATGGCTTTTTCAGACTCTGAGGTACATAATGACAAAACTTGTTCAAAAACTTGTCTAAAAAGCTTTGAAACTCTTAAAACTCAACTTGATGATTTAAGAATAGAGTTTAACAAATCTGAGTTCAATTTAGCTACTTATAAAAGAGGGTTAGCATTTGTAGAAGAGCAACTGGTTTTTTGCCAAAAGAATGAGGTTATTTTTTGTGAACAACTTGCTGTTCTAAAAAGAGATATCTCATATAAAGACTCAGAAATTAGTATGCTTAAAAGTGAGTTAGAAAAGCTTAAGCAAGAAAAAGAAAGCAATCAACTTAAAATTGAAAATTTTGATAATGCTTCTAAGAGTCTAGACAAATTAATAGGGAGTCAGATAACTGATAAAAGTAGAAAGGGTGTGGGGTTTGTAAGCTATAATGCTGTTCCACCTCCTCCTACAGGGTTATTTTCACCCCTAAAATTTGATTTGTCCAACTCTGGTCTAGAGGAGTTCCAACAGCCTGAGTTTGAAGGCTATGGACCTCAGACTAGTAAGAGTGTTAGTGAAGATATTACTAATAAGGTTAGGGAATCTCCTGATGCCTCATTGGTTGAGGAGTTGGTGTCAGATGATAAGTTAGAGAAGAAAACTACTTTTTCTACTGTTGCTAAGATAGAATTTGTTAAAGCTAAACAACAAGAAAAACCAGTTAGGAAAC